>APFE030028877.1:0-24987 GCA_000404065.3 Pinus taeda
TTTGTTACAATGCTATAGGCTAATACAATGTTCTATCAATACCACATTCCCAAAAAAAACTATAACTCATTTCATTTTCATATGACGCTTTTTTTTCTTCTTTTTTCTAAATTATTCAATTTAAGTAAAAGGTTAGACAGGGCATAACAAATTTTGACATAAATCTCAACTATTGATAAACATCAATACATTAATCATGAAGATTCACCTCACTCTACCATGGAGATTCTTAACCTGTAAATTGGATTTGTTACAATACCATGGACATAATTCATTGTTCATATGACATTTTTTAATTAATCAATTTAATATAAAATAATAAAATCTAATTTAAATATGTGACTACTACTAAGACTAGCCTAGATCCATCTGAAATCCAAATCTAAATCTACCAAGTAAGGAGGGGATGCAAACCTCTTTTAGAGTGAAAAGAGATTTGATCACTCCAGGATTTGGTAGGTCCAAAGTTAAAATGGATATAAGTTGGTTTAATTATTAGCCTTAAAATAAACCACATTAGAGAATAATACCATGGAAAAAAACCACGGGTTAAGAATACCGTGAGAAAAACAATGGGTTATAGAATTTTAAGTTTTATATTAGTTTATTTTATTTGTAATTTAAGTTTATTTTGTTTTATTTTGACTAAGTCAAAATGTTAAACATTACAACATCATCTCTATCATAGTATGTTGGAGGGTGCTTCTTGGCTCAAATATTCTAGAATATTCCTTAGAGCTTAAATCTCTACTATCCACTTAATAATTATTTATTTAATGGAAAAGATGTTGTAAGGTTGTGTGATGTGATGTGATGTTATGTAAACATTTTGACTCCATAAAAATAAACCAAAAATATAATTTAAAAAATAATAATAATTATTATAATTATTAATTAAACCATTTTGACCTTGTAAAATTACATAAAATTAATAATAATAAAATCAATATTTATAATTAGCGATTATTAATAATTAAACCAGCCTAGATCCATCTTAATTGTTGATCTAGCAAGCACTGTGATCAAATCTTTTGAGGTGCAAATTTCTTTTAGACTGAAAAGAGATTTGTTCCCTCTTTGTGCTTGGTAAATTTGGATTTTAGATGGATCTAAACTAGTAATTAAATTAAAATTCTAGAAGCCTTATTCCAAAATATGACATAATTAAAATTCTAAAAACCATATTCCAAAATAAATATGACATAATTAATGTAGAAATAATATTATATTGAAATTTAAATTTAAATAATACACTATAAACAAAGTGCATGAATTTGGTTTTTGTTTGTCTAAGGGCTCATCTTTTAGGATTAAGGAAATAAATGGTCCAAAACCCAAAGATGTGAAACCTACCCAATAGTAATTCTAGGTGGCTTGGTTTTCCTTGAATAATGAGTAGTATATATTTTAGTTTTCCTTGAATAATGAGTCAATGTATATTAGACCGATAGTAGCTAATAATAATTGTCCTCCATATTAATTTGACCAAACAATTATGATAAATTCCGTTACCGTATAAAAAATTACACAAATTCTTAAAAAAAAAATAGCATTTGAAGTCATAGCTACTGAAGTTATTGGCGTGTGAATAATCCTCATAGCAATTCCAAATTGTATTCCAATGGTAAATGAGGTATCATTGGAATTGTTGCTTTCAAATATTATAAACTGCCATGGAACTTTTTTTTTTTAGGAGAAAAAGCTGTATATATATTATTATAGAAGAAAAAAAAAATTGTACATTTTGTAGAGATTGACTATATATTCGGTCCAATAGATGCATTGATGGATAATAAGAGAAACAAAAATACCTTTGATAGTATTTTCCCGGATATACATACTTCTGTTGATTGATCATAGTTGCATAGTTATATTCATGCAATTATATAAACAGAAACAAAATATCTTGCCATAAGACAGAAAATTTTGATCGGGATCTTGAAGCATACCAAAATATAGACGACACTATATGCCCGACATTGTGAAAGGATGGAAAACGTATGTGATGGATTCTACAGAGATGCTCAGATGCCACATATCGCATGAAGATTGCAAACCTTTTTTTGATAGTTCATTTGCCTCCTCGTTTTGCAGACGCTTTATGTGTGAGATAGGGAAGAGAGAAGGCTTCCATAGTGATGCAATCTTGTTCATCCATCGAGAAAGACTGTAATTTTTTATAGATTGTTTTCCGATCAATTGCTCTATGATGATTTTGGAGTCACCAAAGATTTGGATTGGGCCAATATCCAAAAAATTACAGAAAATGAGAAGACCGTGGAGAGTCATGGCCTCAGCTCTGTTGTTAGTTCCCAGTCTACCGTTCCAATAGATAGAATACTGCAGGTCCGTTGCAATGTAAATGTATACACCGCAAGCACAAATGTCATCTTTTGATGCACCATCGAAATGGGCCCGAGGGAAGGAGAGCTGTTGAGGTGCCGTAGAAATGTGCTGAGACGGTATTTGTAGGGGAATATTTGGAAGGATTGATAAATAATAGGGGATAATTTTGTCATATATGTGCCTGAAATCCTCCTTGCTATTTTGAAATATCCTTTTGTTTCGCCACTTCCAAACAAACCAGAAAACAATAAGCGGGATAAGCCTCCAATCGATTTTCTGGGAACCCCACCTTTGAAGAACATCCATAATAGAGGAGTGAGATTTGACAGAAAATCCGAAATGAGAAGCCAAACAATTCCATAGGATCTAAGTGGTGTGGCAGTTGAGAAAAATATGCATGTTGTCTTTTGCTTCTAATAGATAGATTAAGCATATAGTTGGCCCGTGTCAGTTCCTTTTCTGCAGATTAGGCCATGTGAGATTTTTATTATGAAATACTAGCCATGACAACAGAATAATTTTTAGAGGACAACCTGTTTTTCATAAAGTATTGGGAAATATTTTCCGGGAGGTGTCCATTAGATCTTCATTCATGTAGAGATATATATCCTTGACTAATACATTGGACCTTCCTTTCTTTATCTGTAGGAAAACGTTGTCTTTATCCTTTGTTTTATAACACCCCGCATGCTTCATATCCCAGATAGTCTTGTTCCATATTTTAGCAAATGATTCTTCGAGGCCCAACTCTATGGCCGATTTCCATCTTGGAATAGTTCCCTGCCATCCATGGATGACTTGTGCCCAATAGAACAGACCTTTTTGATGAAGGGACATGAGAAGTAGTTGTGGGATGCGGGATTCGGCCTGTACACTCAAGATAGAATCAATGCCAATAAAAATGTTGTTACCTGTTTGTAATTTCCATACCAGATTCCTGAGGAAGAATTGAGAAACCTTTTTGAAACTTCTCCAAATGGCCGACCCTTGGCAAGGGCCTATAGATCTGTTCATGTATCAATAAATCATATCTTTATTCCCAAAATATTTCGTTTTCATAGCATTACTCCATAGGTTGTCTCCAATACTGCTCTCCATAGAGATTTACATAGAAGAGCCATATCGAAACTGCGAAGATTCATGATTTCCCAGCCCCCCATTTTTTTTGGGAGGGAGATGTTTATTAATTTTGTAAAATGGTATTTCCTCTTTTCTTTGCATCCCCCCCAGATAAATATGGCCATCAAACCATTTAATTTTTTTATAATAGCAGAAGGGATATAATATAGATGTGCCCAATAAACAGATATTTGAGCAAGTACAAATTGAGAGAGGATCGTCCTACCAGCCAAAGTTAAACATTTAAATTCCCATCCCGATTTTCTTTTATAAAATCTATTGATGATCCATGACCAGTTGGATATGGAATAGTTCGTGGGCTTTAATTGGAAACCCAAATATTTCATACCTTCATTGATAGAAATAGCATGAATTATATATAGATGAGAGATATAGTCCATTTCATTCATATCGACCTTCCCATAATGAAATGATAATTTTCCTTCGTATATACATAAACTTGTAGCTCTTTGAAAGGATATTAATATCTCGTGCATATAAAGCCAATATTGTCTACAGAGCATAGAAAATATTAGGATATCGTCCACAAAAAGGTTATGCGAGAAATAACATCCCCTGGATATGTAGAGAGGGCAAATGTTCCCCATATCCACAGTTCTTTTTAGATGGAGACTGAGAGTATCCATAACTAGTATGAATAAAAGGGTGGACGGGGAGCATCCCTGACGGAGACCTCTTGCAGCCGAGAAGAAAATAGAGGGGCACCCATTTATGAGAATAGCAAAGTTGACTCCTTCCACACATGCCATAATCCATTTAGTACACTGATCATTTAGCCCGATCTTTATGAGAAGACACCTCAAATAGCTCCAATCTAGGCAATCGTAGGCTTTTTTGAGATCTATTTTAAGAATGGTTGCTCCTATCTTTTTTGTATGCATTGAGTGTAAGACTTCCTGAGCTATAGCCACAGCATCTAACATATTCCTTCCATTTAGAAAACCATGTTGTTCCTTTGAGAGATAGAGAGTTTTCCACGGATTCTTCCTGCAATAACTTTTGAGATGATTTTATGGAGTATTGCATAGTGATATAGGTCTGTAATCGGAAAAAGATAAAGAGTCTATTTTTTTGGGATCAATGCTATATAGGTAGAAGTAATGATGTGGTTCATCTTGCCGCTTATTCTGGATTCTTCCACCATTTCTAATATATCATTTTTCATCAATGGTCCAACCGTCAGGGCCAGGGCATTTATCATTTTTAAAGGATTTCATAACATGAAGTAATTCTTCCTCCGTTACAGCAGCAAAAAATCTTTCATTATCCTCTTCATCGAACATAACTGGGAAAGATTCGATGCCCCACATTATGTCATTTATCTCTCTATTGTCGGCCTGTTTATATGCCTTTTGAAAGTGTTTTACCGCTTGTTTGGAGATCTCTTCCTGAGTGTGCAGTGTTCTGCCATCTTCGCACTTGATTTTCCATATAAAATTGGAAGCCCTCCTTTTGTTTGCAAAACGGTGAAATAATTTAGTGTTTTTATCTCCTTCCTTTAACCAAGTGGCTCGACTCTTTAGCCACCAAGTCATTTCTTCAATGGAAAGTAACTTCTGCTTCTTTTTTTCTAGTTCCCATAGCCGAGAACGAGCACTCCATGAAAGGGAGTGAGATGACATACTTTTTGCAATGATTTCTAATTCCTTTTTAATCTCTTGTAGTTCTAGACGGTTGGATTGTTTTTTTAGGGTCTGCCACTCTTTTGCTTTTGATCGCAGACATCTCATTTTTCCAATCAATTTTTCTGAAGGGGAGCTTCCAAAACTCAGATCACTAGTGTTTCGTGGATAATGTTGTTGAAGGATTCATCTTCAAGCCAAATCCTATTCAATTTAAAAGCATAGTTCATCCACGAATGCTATTCAAACCATTGCAGTGAAATCAGATGATGATTCGAAATAAAAACAGGAAGGGTATGAGAACTCGAGAAACCAAACTTTTCCATTAAATTTTCATGCATAATGAACCTGTCCAATCTTTTAGAAATATAGGCATCTCCCGACCTTCCATTGTCCCAAGTAGGTGTTAAGGATTTTGGGCAAATATCTACAAAGTTGAAATGCAACAGCGCTTCTTTCATTTTTTCCCCAACCGGGTCAGTTTTTTCCCCTTCCACCATACCTCATCTGGTCCCAAAGTGCAGTTAAGATCACCGGCGATGAGAAGCGTCTCGATCTCCATAATATCGGAGGAAAGGAATTCGTTCCAATATGAAGCTCTGTCTTTATAGGGTGCATATACATTTAGTATATGATAATAGTCCGCATAGCCTCTCTGCGTAGCAATTATCAGGATTCCCCTAGGCAGTGGAAAGTGATTACTGAAATCGATCACAGATCCCAGAAAACCACTAAACCTCCGGAGAGACCAACCACCTCCATCACTACCATATACCAGGATGGGAGCATACGCCTAAAAACAGAGATTGTTTCCTGTCTGTCATGCATTGTCTCCTGGATTAAGATCATTTTGTAAGAAGAAGAAAGAAATAAATCCTTTAGAGCTAAAAATTTTGGGTCAACTCCGAGACCCCTTATGTTGATCGAAATTTTGTTCATCATTTGGCACTCTTTCCGGGCATGTCTGCTCTAAGAGGCCCGCTATCAGGAAGATTGGCAATGGGGATGTCAATTAAGGAGGATTCCTGGAAATCAAGATTAGATATGCCCTTTCTCCCCCTGAAATGCCTAATGCCCCTGTTGTTTTTTCGACGAACAATGATATTCTTCGCCGAATTAGGACTGATGACAGGTGAAATAGACCTTCTAGGTTTATTAATGGTAAGCGGCAACAAGCGTAGTGATTCCCTCTGTAGTAGCATATCCAGGTTGCTACCCATAAAGTTTGGGGGGGATGGTAGAGGAGATGCAGGGGGAGAAACCGAGATCAAGGGGACTTTATCCTTATAGGATTTATGGGAGCGGTTCGGGGTAAGATGAGATAATGAAGAGGGGGATAGCATATTAGGGGCCTGACCAGATCTAATAGGTGATGAAGAGGACGATGGGACAATGAGTATATCTGAATTCAAGTGAGAAATGAGACAATCTTTAGGAATGGGTGAAGGTAATATGATAGGAATATTCGGTGGCGGTTCAGGAGGAGGCGATTGGGAGGAAATGACATTAACACCCGCATTGAGAAAATCGTCCATTAAATTCGATCTCGGAAGATTTATGGAGGAGGATTTATGTTGCCTGGGGGAGAAGAAAGGTCAATGAAACATCTCCCTCGACAGGTCCCGGGAAAAGGAAACATAGTGAGAGTGGACTAGGGAAATATCGGCTATCGGAGAATCTTTATTAAAGTAGTTCTTTACATCATCCCCGGAACCGTGCAGAGAAGACATGTACTGAGATTTCTGATATACCCTGTGATCCTTATATCGCATCTTTCCATTGGTATGTTGCGGACATTTGTCTCTGAGGTGTCCCATTTTGTGACAGAGGGAGCACCTGAAAGGGACTCCCTAGTAATCAAGTCTTTGACAGGCAGATAAATCTCCCGAGAACAAGTCAACATGGTCAGGAAAACCACCCCTATAATATTTCTCCACCAGGATCCAGGCAACCCTTTTGTCTTTAGCGCCCAGGCATCTTGGGTCAATGTAGACAAACTTCCCAATTGCATTTCCAATGCAGGCAAGAGATTTTTTCGTCCACAGTTCAATAGGAAGTGCAGGTAATTTGACCCATATGTAATTGTTCTGAAGAGTGTTCCTAAGAGGGTTGAAACCTATGTACCATTTATGGAGAGCCAGAAAATTCCGCCCGTGCACCCATGGTAGGCCCCAAATGGTATTGAGATCCTTTACTTTCAGGAAATGAAAATTGTACCAATTTTTCATCATACGGACAATGGTAGGAGTGTATCCAATGAGAGGCCGCCATCTAGCTCCAAGCCAATTTCTAATCTGGACATCATCCATGTCAGGGAAGTGCCATTTCCCTATAATAGCACAGGATTGCAAACTTGTAATATGGTCCGCCAGCATAAGCCTGTCCAAACATATAGCAGATGGGGACGGGGTGATCTTTGCAGGCTGTTGATTGGTTTTCCTGCCGGGGACAAAGGGGGGAACATCACCATGATCAGGAACCTGTTGGGAAGTATGCAAGTGATCTGCCAACTTGGAGTGCCAGCAGGATGATTTAATAGTTCCAAAGTGTAATGCTTCTGCCTCCATGGCAGCTTTTACTAATTCCGTCGAGTCAGATTCCACGTGGAGTATCTCCATCTCAATAGACTGAAGAAGCCTACCTTCCCAAAAGGAAACTAGATAGGGGAATAAATAGAGGCATGGGTCAAAAGGACAGATATTTCAAATCTTCAGATTGTAAAGCCGCCTCGGGATATAGTCTTCAAATCAGAGTAAAGGAAAAGGACGCCTCATATATACCGAGGAGATAAAAAGCCGGACAATCTCTCCAGGGATTAACAGAAAGAGGCAAGTATTAAGAAAAAGGACCATATATAGTCAATGCAGAGGTGAGGGCTAGCAGTACTAAGAGTACGAAAAGCAGAGGATATGGGAAGGAAGAGGATATGACGGCCTATGGATTCCAAGATAATTGAATCCTCGTTGAATGAAGCTTCCTAACTAGTATGAGAGTAGGAAGATAGGACATAGAAAGGAATTAAAACAGGCCACGAAACATCCGCAAATGGAAATGTCGGAAACAAGTCGGAAAAACCAGCACGGCAACAGGAAAACCAGAGGCAACAGAGTAAGGGGATGTATAGAATTCAAGAAGATGCACTCGGGCAAACGATACAACAACAACAAAATTCGTAAATGCACCGCCAAGGGCCAAATTTAAAACGACAATCTACGCATGGCCTAGTAATAACAACAAAATTCCTGAAATTTTTCATAGGTATCCAAAACCATTTGGAAAAGATAGACCAGATCTTGGGACATTAAAGCTAGATTGAAACAATAACATCATATAGTCCGTTTCTAAATCTATATAAGTATCATAAGAGTATAAACCATGAATAGCCCATCCCTCACACATTAGGCCAAATTGAGAAACCAAGATAGGAAATAAGAACAAATTTTGAGCATTTTATTATCGTTCATGTTATCAAAAATAACTATGGATATTGCATACCAAATTATCTAACATTCCATATATGTAAAAACAAAGTATTTGAAAAACTAACCTATTTCCGAGCCGGAGCCGAGGGAAGTGCGCCGCAAGATTGCCAGCAACCCCGAAACAGAAGGCTTGATACAGGGCCAGGCACATAAATTGTCGAAAAGAACTCAGGACAATGAGAAGCAAATTCCAGGTATATAGAGTGAGATATAAAAAGCCCCAAAGCAGAGGCAACCCCGCACCAAAGTGCGCGAGGTAGATAAGGCCAAGCCAAAACTTCTTAAGCTCGTGGAGGTGAGGATTTATAGAAAAAATCCGTTTCTGATAAGGGGTTCAAACAATTGACAAACTATGTAGGGAAACTTTAATAGGTGTAAAAAAGCATAAGCGAGTCACGGGGCATCCATGCATATGGCGCCACGTTCAAATAGGAAAACCGACCATTGGTAAGTGTATATGGGGGAACGTGGCAAAACACTTATAGTAGTCTATCAGTGCTGTCGCTGTGTGATGGCAAAAAGTCTGCTATTGGTTTGGCGCATGGCCCATTGAGAAAAACATCACTGGTTGGTTGCTTCCGCGGCGTTTTTCCACTCGGCTCCCGCTCCCCCAATCCTGACTTTTATTAATCCGCCAAACTGCCATGGAACCTTTGTAACCTCCCTCCGCACCATTCGAACTAGCAAACGCAGGTTTGTGCAGGTCTGAACAACCATGAGGAGACGCAATTTCAAACCTGCAAGATTCAAATAAAATTATGAAAATAACATTACCAGTAATGTAATTAGTTTCTGAATGATGAAAAAGATATCAAAATGCAAAATTCAATAATAGTAGCCTAATAACATTAATTTTTGGCGTTTTTTCTTTTAATTCTTTTTTATCAAAAAAATAAGATTATAAATTGAAATAATTATAATTTGTAGACATATTGAATCTGTATTCAAAACTACAATTAAAAAACTGAATAATTTTTTTTATTATCAATTTAAGAAAAACCAAAAACTCTTATAAGGTGTTTAATAGTTTAATAAAAAAAAAGTTTTCAATATTGGGCTGAAAATTTTGAAAATTTAGATTACAATTTTCAAACTTTAAAATTATGAGTGTCACACACATTTTTAAGCTGTAAGGCATTTCTCTCTGAAATCAACTTCCCTCATTGCCTGCCTGTCATTTTGTGCACCATTCGATTAGATGTTAGACGATTAAACAAATTTCAAGTGTTACATCAATAGCAAGAGGAAGAGACACGGGCGAAATAGAAAAGGGACAGGCATTTTATGTTAGGAGTTCGTTCCACATGGGATTCGCTGGCAACATGGATATAGAACCCGGAAGATGTCGGACAATAGGCAAGGTGCCTTGGGGTGCTGTGGCGCTCTGTTTCTTCACTTTGGTTCCTGCGGTGCTGGCGCGCTGCGTTTCTGGCTTGAAACATCATTTGCATTTTAAGTTTTTTCCTGTACATTTGTTCCTAACTTATATTTTTAATTTAATTTAATTTGGAGTGGTGCGATTCGATCTGGCCGAATAAACCTGAAATATGCATCCGTCTGTGTCTGCGATTTAGGGTTGTGGCACAAGGGAGAGCGAAGAGATGAATATAAATTTATTTAGTTTTGCGGCGTTGAACTCGTAAGGTAAGGTGGCGGTGTCCGTTCCGCTTCCTTGCGTTTGGGCTTAGCATGCCAGAGGTTTTTGTCCGGCATCCTTTCATTTGGGCTTAGCGTGCCAGAGGTTTTTCAATGTGCCTCTAGTCTTCACTGATCTGCGCACCCTACGCACGGTCATTGCTTTCATGGGCACAATATTCTCAGGATCGGCTCATGTCTATCTGTTTATTTGATAATTAGGGTTACTCGTGTTCATAGAAAATTACCTGCAAACTACGCACGGTCATCGCTTTCATCGGCACAATATTCTCAGGATCAGCTCATGCATGTTTGTTTATTTGATAATTAGGGTTACTCGTGTTCATAGAAAATTTACCTTATAGATTTTTCGTGTTGCGATCATTTACTATTTTACATGAAAATTTCATAGAACTAGACTTTTCCACTGGAACTAGCAATAAAGAGTTACTTGAAATTGGTTTCGTCCAATTTCTCTTAATGCCAGAAAAATGCCCTCCTCCAATAACAATTACCAGTAAGACATGTTCATTTACAAATTTCAATTGTGTACATGACATATAATGTGTGGTGAATGCAAAGAAGCGTCTTAAAGTTCTCGTTAAAAAACAATCAACTTAAAGTCATCCTTAACCTGAAACTTTGGCGCAACTTCCTCAGGAACCACCAGAGAGGAAAAAGTTGTGACCCTTTTTGGCCTTATAAGATCACTGTTCAGGGCCCTAGACCAGTATGGTTTTAACTTTTTTCCGAAACCATTATGCTGTGGCATAGGGGTCGCACGCTGACGGTTTTGAATTTAACATTTTCCTGGTGGGATTTGAGCTTTGGGAAAATACCAGATGCTATAGAATCGTTGTGACTGTGGCCATTCTATGGACCCTCTGAACTGAGGTCGATGTAAACTTCGTTATAGTTTATAAATTACACTGCTGTGAGAACCAAAATGTGTCTGACAAGGGGATGATTGATTTTCTGTAGCAAGATTTCCTTTGATAATGCCTTTGTGAACTATTTCCAGTAACAGCTCGATTGCATCAACGAACTTCGAATTCCTAGATCCTCAGTAAATTACAGACCTGATTGGAAACTCTTCACCATGTGATTGTATCATAAATGATTTCAATTCCAAAGTTCTCAAATATAGCGGAGGGCATATTCCCATTGAAAGTTAAAATCTGTGCCATTTTCCACAAATGATAAAAATATCTAGAATATACAAAACCATAATTCTGACTGTGGTTCTGATGTGAGGTGATGGGAATTTCCGCAACTCAAGCCGACGAAAACTTTGCTCAAGAACGGAAATTAAAATTTTGCAAAATAATAAATCGTCAAGCCATATTGGGAAATCAATACTTTCATCCGTCCCAATTAGGAATCCTTTTATGTATAGATATTTGCCGTTATTATACATTAATTACGCCGTAAGGCGTTTCTCTTTGACGTCGTGTCTTATTGACCCTGCATTTGTGGTGTTAGACGATGGAACGAAGTTTGATGATTGATCGAAAATTGAAATAAGTTATGAAAACGGTTAATAAAAGCATTTTCTGTGCTTCTTGGTTCCTGCGAGTCAAATATTGTTCTCATTTTGAAATCTCGGCTGCTTGTGGAAATCGCAGTGGACCAGAGTTCTCAGTGTCGAATTCAATTGGAAGCTAAACGATTAAAAGCAATTTTCGTGTCATTCTCCTGTTGTCTTCCTTTTGCCCTTGCGAGCTGCTTAGTTTATTCGTCATTAAGTTCTTCATTTCGACCTTTTACGCACCGTTTCATTTGCCCAATCTCATGTTCTCGCTCACTAATTTTTGGTTCAAATGTTTGCAGTGTCACGGCAGAATTCGACCTTTCTGTTATCCTTCAGGTTGGCATTAACTAACCCTTTACCCATATTTTTCGGATATACAAAAAGCCTTTTTAAATTTCTGTATTTCAGGTTCTGAATTGATCACGGTAGTGGTTAATTCTTCTCGGCCTTTACAGTGTGTAGCGGTAGGTTTTAGGGTTTTTTTTATGGAAAACATCTAATGCATTTTATCTTTAAATACTTGAAATCTTGTGTTGCTTTTATCTGTTAAGTGTTTGGAGTAAGTCTGTTCTCTCTCGCATTTGTTTTACATTTCCTGTGCTAAAACGTGATGCAGATTCCTTCATTTTATATATTTAATCAGGCTTTACGGGGACTACTTGTGGGTTTATCGTTATTTTGTCTTAAGTGCTAGCCCCGTTATGTGGGTAAAAACACTGTATCATTTAATTGCAATTGATGGATGGATTTGAATCATTGGCCCTTATTTCCTTTCTTTGGGTTCAAATCATTCAAGCCTTTAGTTTGCCCGACCAGCATGCCTCAACTTCAGCACTCAGAAAAATACACTAATGATACTTATGAATACAGGTTTGTAGCTGAGAGCTTGCGCTGTTTTTTTTGTTAAATAAAATATTTGTTTTGCTTTTTGGCTAGATGGTGGAATTTCAGTAATCTGAGCTGAAGAGCGCAGTGAGATTTCCAATATTTGATGAAATTTCTCGAGTCAAGTTGTTTTGGTTCAAGTAAATATCCTCTAACAACTGAGCGCAAAACTAGAGGGAGGAGTGGTTTCGGTGAGAAAGTTAGAATAAAGGGACAAGTCTCAAAGATTTGTGAGTCGACCCACCTCCAGGGGAATGGGGCCATGCAGATTGTTCTGGGAGGGATCAAGATATTGGAGCTGTGTGCAATTCATGAGCTCCCTAGGAAGAAGGGAAAATAGAATGTTGGAGCTCAAATATAGTACCCTCAGTTTTCACAAGAAATGAGTTTCCCTGTGAGATCCAGGACTTTTGTTGTGTGGTCTCCATGGTAGGGGACTCGCATCTAGGGCAGAGAATACATGGAGTTCAACCCAAAGAGATGACCTAATCATGAGGGTGTTTTTGCGAACCATTTTGCTTACAAATATCCTCTATTCCATGGAGGCCCTCGAATGTGTATGGGGAGAGATTTTGCATATTTGCAGATGAAGCATGTGGCGGAATCCATTTTATATCATTATAGACTCAAACTGGTTAATCATGTATGTAAGGTTTACCATGTTCATATTTATTCGTTGAACCTTGCAATGAATCCATACTCATGTGATTGTTAGAATGATAAAGATGCAATAAATTCATAATACAACTATGGCTGAAGTGGAAGGCATCTAGGGCAGAGACTGCATGGAATTCAAGCCAAAGAGATGGCTTAATAATGAGGGTGTTTTTGTGAGCCAATCTGTTTACAAATATCCTGTTTTCTGTGGAGACCCTCGAATGTGCATAGGGAGAGACCTTGCATATTTGCAGATAAAGCAAATAGCGACATCCATTTTATATTGTTACCGAGTAAAATTGTATTGAATTATCTGAGTATGTCGGTTTAAACTGCTGTGCATTTGTATTTATCATTTTCTAATTTCTATATGTATGAATCATTTTCTAATTTCTAAATTTATGTATGGTATGGGAGATTGATATCATATGACAACTTTTGTGAGTAGAGAATCATGGCAAAAATACAGTTGCCTTGATATTTTTTCCTAGAAAATCACTGAAAATGTAATTGTCTTGTCTGTAGTATTACTTTATGAAGATATATACATTATATTTTTCTTTTGCCTTCATTTTCGTGTTCTACCTGATAATCATAACAATTATGTGAAAATAATGTTTTTTCGTAGGATAATTTTATCCATAAATTTACATCTAAATGGGATGAAAAGACACATCTCAGTTTATAATTAAATAAACTATATAACAAATATTTTTGAAAAGTCTTTAGAAGGTTTTGATGAACAGTTGGCTTTCACTAGGGTTGCCAGCAGTGGAACATGCAGACATGATCTACGAAACACATGCCCTGTCTAGATTTTTCGTATCATAATGGGATATGCCAGTCTGTAACCATTAGAAAGCAGGTAGCGAGCATTAATGTGGAGAATATTGAGTCTAATAGGTTTCTGCTAATGGACTTTGTCTTCACTGCCCATAATTTCGTGCAGTGCAGCTACCATCCCAACCAACGCCTTATACATAGTTATAGTCATATACATAGTTGCTATATCCCTGCATATACATAGTTACCATAGTTACCATCCCATCCCAACGGAATATGTACATAGTTACATTCATATACAGGGTTCCATTCATATTTATAGTGAGGTTCCATTTATAGTGAGGTTCCATTCATATACATAGTTACCATATCACTAGGGTTGCTAGCAGTGGAACATGCAGACATGATCTACGAAACACATGCCTTGTCTAGATTTTTCGTATCACAATGGGATATGCCAGTCTGTAACCATTAGAAAGCAGGTAGCGAGCATTAATGTGGAGAATATTGAGTCTAATAGGTTTCTGCTAATGGACTTTGTCTTCACTGCCCATAATTTCGTGCAGTGCAGCTACCATCCCAACGACATATACATAGTTATAGTCATATACATAGTTGCTATATCCCTGCATATACATAGTTACCATAGTTACCATCCCATCCCAACGGAATATGTACATAGTTCCATTCATATACAGGGTTCCATTCATATTTATAGTGAGGTTCCATTTATTTATCTTATTTAATGAGAAGCTAACATCTTTATTTGTTGTATTTAATGTGAAGCTTGCATCTGAAAAAACCATAGATCTTTGGATTCTACAAAGTCTCTGAAGCTATTGTCTCAAAATAAAAGTCAATGGAGCTAAGAAAAGGATCTGAAGTTGTTTTTCTATCATGCTGTCATTCAGATTTCTGTAGGAAGTGGAGTTTCTGAACCTCTAGTCAAGGAAACCTTGGAATCCATTCTACAAGTTTAGGTTTGTATTAATACAGAGACATGTTAAAATTGAATTGAAAATTTTAAGAATTGATAATTACTATTTTGAGATTTTAGAAGTCCCTTAACCTATTTAAATGATCCAATCAAACAATGTTTTACTACTACAACCTGATCATTTACACCAAGTTCAAATAATTTCGTTACTGTTTAAACAAAACATTTGTTGGAGGCTCAAATTGTCTCAAGTTGGTTAATCTGTGTAATCTTACCATTAAACGTGTCTATTCTGAAAAAATCTTCATCAATGAATTTTATTTTTAAATACTTGAAATTTTGTGTTGCTTTTATCGCTTAAGTGTTTGGAACAAATCTTCTTCAATGAATTTTATTTTTAAATACTTGAAATTTTGTGTTGCTTTTATCGCTTAAGTGTTTGGAGTAATTTTATTCTCTGTTGCATTTTTTTTACATTTCCTGTGCTAAAATGTGATGCAGATTCCTTCATTTTATATATTTAATCAGGCTTTACGGGGATTACTTGTGGGTTTATCGTTATTTTGTCTTAAGTGCTAGTCCCTGTTATGTGGGTAAAAATACTGTATCATTTAATTCCAATTTATGGATGGATTGGAATCATTGGCCCATGTTTCCTTTCTTTGTGTTCACATCATTCAAGCCTTTAGTTCGCTCAACCAGGATACCTCAACTTCACTACTCAGAGAAATACACTGATGATACTTATGAATACAGTATTGTAACTCAAAGCTTGCACTATTTTTTTTGTTAAATAAAATATTTGTTTTGTTTTTTGGCTGGATGGTGGACTTTCAGTAATCTGAGCTGAAGAGCGCAGTGAGATTTCCAATATTTGATGAAATTTCTCTAGTCAAGTTGTTTTGGTTCAAGTAAATATCCTCTAACAACGGAAGCGCAAAACTAGAGGGGGGAGTGGTTCCGGTGAGAAAGTTAGAATAAAGGGACAAGTCTCAGAGATTTGTGAGTTGACCCACCTCCAGGGGAATGGCGCCATGTAGATTGTTCTGGGAGGGATCCAGATATTGGAGCTGTGTGCAATTCCTGAGCCCCCTAGGAAGAAGGGAAAATAGAATGTTGGAGCTCAAATACAATACCCTCAGTTTTCACAAGAAATGAGTTTCCCTGTGAGATCCAGGACTTTTACTGTGTGGTCTCCATGGCAAGGGACTCGCATCTAAGGCAGAGAATACATGGAGTTCAAGCCAAATAGATGACCTAATGATGAGGGCATTTTTGCGAACCTTTTTGTTTACAAATATCATGTACTCCATGGAGGCCCTCCAATGTGTATGGGGAGAGATTTTGCATATTTGCAGATGAAGCATGTGGTGGAATCCATTTTATATCATTACAAACTTAAACTGGTTAATCATGTATATAAGGTTTACCATGTTCCTTATTTATTCTTTTAACCTTGCAATGAATCCATAGTCCTGTGATTGTTACAATGATAAAGATGCAATAAATTCATAATACAAGTATGGCTGAAGTGGAAAGCAGGCATCTGGGGCAGAGACTGCATGGAATTCAAGCCAAAGGGATGGCTTAATAATGAGGGTGTTTTTGTGAGCCAATCTGTTTACAAATATCCTGTTTTCCGTGGAGACCCTCGAATGTGCATAGAGAGAGACCTTGCATATTTGCAGATAAAGCACGTAGTGACATCCATTTTATATCGTTACCGATTAAAATTGTGTCCAATTATCTGAATATGTCGGTTTAAACTACTGTGCATTTGTATTTATCATTTTCTAATTTCTATATGTATGAATCATTTTCTAATTTCTAAATTTATGTATGGTATGATAGATTGATATCATATGACAACTTTTGTGAGTACAGAATCATGGCGAAAATACAGTTGCCTTGATATTGTTTCCTAGAAAATCACTGAAAATGTAATTGTCTTGTCTATAGTATTAATTTATGAATATATATGCATTATATTTTTCTTTTACCTTCATTTTCGTGTTCTACCTGATAATCGTAACAATTATGTGAAATTAATGTATATTGATTAAAATCAACATATCAACCCATGTTTTTTCGTATGATAATTTTATCCATAAATTTAAATCTAAATGGGATGAGAAGACACATCTCAGTTTATAATTAAATAAAATATTTGAAAAATATTTTTGAAAAGTCTTTAGAAGGTTTTGATGAACAGTTGGCTTTCACTAGGGTTGACAGCAGTGGAACGTGCAGACATGATCTATGAAACACATGCCTTGTCTAAATTTTTCGTATCACAATGGGATATGCCAGTCTGTAACAATTAGAAAACCATTAGAAAGCAGGTAGTGAGCATTAATGTGGAGAATATTGAGTCTAATAGTTTTCTGCTAACGGACTTTGTCTTCACTGCCCATAATTCTGTGCAGTGCAGCTACCATCCCAACGACATATACATAGTTATAGTCATATACATAGTTACTATATCATAGTTACCATAGTTACCATCCCATCCAAATGGAATATGTACATAGTTACATTCATATACATGGTTCCATTCATACTTATAGTCAGGTTCCATTCATATACATTGTTACCATATCCTTACATCCCCAATACTAAGGAGGCACCATCGATGGATGAATATTAATGTTGCATCCTTTTATTTATCTCATTGAGTGAGAAGCTAACATCTTTATTTGTTGTATTTAATGAGAAGCTTGCATCTGAAAAAACCATAGAGGTTTGGATTCTACAAAGTCTCTGAAGCTATTGTCTCAAAATAAAAGTCAATGGAGCTAAGAAAAGGATCTGAAGTTGTCTGTCTGTCATGTTGACATTCAAATTTCTGTAGGAAGTGGAGTTTCTGAACCTCTAGCCAAGGAAACCTTGGAATCCATTCTACAGGTTTAGGTTTGTATTAATACATAGACATGTTAAAATTGAATTGAAAAATTTAAGAATTGATAATTACTATTTTGAGATTTTAGAAGTCTCTTAACTTATTTAAATGATCCAATCAAACAATGTTTTACTACTGCAACCTGATCATTTACACTTAGACGACCCTCTAATATAAAGATCACACTAAGGACACAAAACATTTGTTGGAGGCTCAAATTGTCTCTAAGTTGGTTAATCTGTGTAATGTTACCATTAAACCTGTCTATTCTAAACAAATCTTCACGTCAGCAAACTATAGCAAAATGGTGGGAGCAAAGGAAAAATTAAAATTTTAAAGTTAATTGGTGCGCATGTTAGGAGGACGATCAAACCATAAGCATCTCAAACATATATCCAACGGTTTGAGCGACCCCTACCCCACTGCAGTTTAATGGGAGGGGGATCTCTCGTTCAAGTGTTTGGTTTTGAATCAATATTTTACAAATTGTTCCTGACTTTTCCGACTGTAGTTGAGACTACGAAGCCAAGGAAAGTTTCGAGGAGAGGTCAAGCTTTTCGTTTATTTATTTAGTTTTCTAGACCTTATATATATATGTGTGTGTTTATCTGTGTGTAGAAGGGATGAGAAGACACATCAACATATAATTTAAAAATATATATAACAAATAATAAGCATTATCTATATATTAGCTAAATAGTCAAAAGCAAAAAAATGTAAATAATATGTAAAGTCATTTATTATGTCATTGCTGGTCCATTGACATTTATTATCTGATTGTACCTATTAGTTTGTTTGTATTGCGGAAAATTTCTAATTTTTTATAGTGAACATTAGCCTTTTGCTTGAAATTTTTAGGTGATGTCAGCGCGTCGCCCTTCAACGATATTGGAGAACTTTTGAGACTAATGCCCTTCAATGATATTGGAGAAATTTGGAGACTTATGCTACCAATATTTTGAGTTTCCAGCCGTGAGATTTTCTAATATACATTCCTTCTCAAGTTTATACATAAACGAAAATGTTTGAGCCACAGTTGTAATAGTACGTTTAAAAGAATTCAAATTAAAAATAAGTGCATCCCTCTCCATGTCAGTGTTTTGGGTGTCTTTGGACTCAAACAAAACCATAAGGAAAAGGTCGACCTCTGACCCATCTTGGCAAAGGTTGACGTTTGAGTGATCTTGAAATTGCAGCTAACTTCCATGTGGACAAGAATCATAAAGAAAAGGTCGACCTCCGACCAATCTTGGCAAAGGTTGACGTTCGAGTGATCTTGAAATTGCAGCTGGCATTTAAGTTAGTTATTTCTCACTTTTTAATTTATTAACCATATTCACATTATATTTTTCTTTAAAGGAGAGGAGAGATAACAAGTTCATATCTTTTAAAAGTTTTCATAGTAATTTGTTTAAGTTTTAAATACATTGTGAGGTTGATACTTTGAGTGCAAGGTTGTAAGAGTAAATAAGTAGTAACTAACCACAATTAAGTTGGAAATCAACCATCTTTTCATTTCCACAAGTCTCGTGAGCAAAGTACCAATCCCGATTCCATACTCGTGAGCAAGGTGCCAATCCCGATTCCATATGGTTTGCTTTTAAATAATCTCTTGATCCCGATTCTATGCTTCCCGATTCCATATGGTTTGCTTTTAAATAATCTCTTGATCCCGATTCTATGCTTTTCCATGTTTTTTTCGTAGAGGTTATGATGAATGGGTCAAAATATCATTCATGTTATTTATTTTAACTTTTTACTTATTAAAAAATTGTCATGCTAGTGTTTATAGTTTATAAGTTAATATTGGTAGGAATTTTATATAAAAAGATTCAAAATATTTTAGTAGGGGGACCTTTATCTTTTGAATTTTATTATAATGTTTTAAAAATAGATTTTATTGTTTTGATTTAGCTATATAATTTATAAAATGAAACGTATATTTTTAATTATTAAGCTCATTAAAAACTAGATCTATTTATATTATTCATGATAATTCATAAAATAACTAATCATCAATATACCCATACTCTGAGAAAGAAGTAATAGAGATGATACCTTACTCAATATAAAGATAAAAACATAAATTCTATGTGGTTAATCTTACACAAATGACTTATAAAGAGAAAACACATACTCTTAATCATTAAGCACACTAAAATTAAACCCAATTATACAATTCATTATAATGTCTGTGAAAGAAATAGTTTGCAGGAAATAGACCTTTCAAGTTTCCAATATCTATAGGAGTTATTGGGATCAATTTCAATGCTTGGATCTTTAAAAGTATTGAGAATGGAAGTGTCAAAATACAATCATAATTCCTAAAAGATGTTAAACAAGGATAAGCAAAGGAAAATCTAATGTCCTTAAGAGCAAGTGGTAAACTAATGTAAGCTTCTGATCAAGTGAGAAAGTTCAATATTGAAAAAAGAGAATATTTTTGATGAAATATTTGTTATTGAAAGTTGAAAGAGCATCTTTGAAGATGGAGAGACAATCTATGTTGGAACGGTTATAGAATAGGTAAGTTTGGCATAATCTAAAGTGATTTCCCTTATCTTCTAGCTTTGAATGACATTTTCTTTATTAATTTTTATATTCAGTGATCTTCTATATGTCACTACTCTTCTCAAATTTATACCTTACGGCGTTTCCTTTGCAACATTTGGTGCAATTGCTAATTTATTATAGTTTCAAATTTCAAAATTATGATGAACAGTCACACAAATTTTTGATAGTGAATCCATTCCATTATTAAAAAATGATTCAAACATTCTAATTATTAGAATTTTTTTCCCTAAACATTTACCTTCCAAACAAAATTATAAACTCTGTAGAAAAAGCCAAAATAAAGTTGCAGCCTATAATTTCTAGTTTCTCTTGCGCCTGCAGGGTAAAACGAGTAAATGAAACAATTCAGGGCTGACAGTACTTCTCATACACCTGCAGATCCAGAGCCAAGTATTCGAATTTCGAACTCTTGACATGACCAACTTTTTCTAAATACTGACGAAATTTCTTTCGAATCCGAATTTGCAGGCCAGAGGAAAGCAGAGGCTCGATTAATCATTGGATTTTCACGGCAGTCCGCTCTACGTAATCAATTCGGACGTGGGAGGTGATTTACATTAACTTTGCAAAGATCACAGACATATTGTTGCATTCATTTCCAAAGATTACAGTGATCCTGCTTTCAATGCGCTGAATTTAAGTCATCCATGGAACCCAGGAACAATTTATGAGGTGTACTATACTGGAATTAAAAATAAAATACATCGATAAATAATTTATTATATAAGTTATTTTTAGTTTTGTGGACATTAATATTTTATTTCACATTTAAATTAAATCATTTCTTTTATGGTATTATAGGTTTTTCTTTCAACTATTTCATTTCATATATGAATTAGGTCACCTCCCTCATTACATTGTAGTCCCTTTTCAACCTAAGAAATAGTTCCTGTGTAGTTAGAAGGCTTACATAGTTTTATCTTGGATTGGCTCACAAATTTGTGGGCAACTTCTTTTATTGCATTGTAGTTATAGTCATTTCAAAAGATGATTAAGATATTTTTTTATAAGAATCTTTTTTATTTAGTGCATTGAGAGGCACATTTTATAGTGCATGATAAGGGTGATATGTCATTTCGAATTGATATGTTTTTTCTTTTTTTTGTAAGCTTAGGTAGCACCCTCTCATTTTCGAATTTTTACATGTCTGTTATTCACCCTATTTCCGAAGAGGGTAGCACAAGAATTAACCCAAGATCTCCGGTTCGGTGAGACTTCATTTCCACGGCCATTGCCACTTGAGCTACCCCATGCGGACAAATTGATATGTCTTTTTAAATTACAAAAAAAAATTCTCTAAATAGAAAAACAATGTCACTTATAACAATAAAACCAAAAATAAATATGCATGTTTAGTTAGTTTTAATTAAGAGCATTGCAAAATATCAATAATCCCGAGCTTGCTATAGTCAACCCATTTGTTGTTGATATTACAACCCAATATGGTATAGAAATTTCACTCACTCTTAATGATAAATGAAATATTTCAATGTCATAATATAATTTCAAATCAATTTTAAAAATAGGTAAAGTATTTAGAAGTAAAAAAAGTGTTAGTATAATTTTAAACCTTATACTTTTCAAAAATATTTCAACAACAAAAAAAGAAAAACAATTGAAAATTAAAAATAATATAAAATTAATATGAAACATTTAAAAATATCCAAGGTAAGTCATGAATAAAATATTTTAAAGATAAAATCAGACCCTCTTGTTGTGAGTAACCCTTTGCTACCAGTCTAGCTTTAAGTTTTTCTATACTCCCATCTGCATTTATATTTGGTTTATACAGCCATTTACATCCTATGGGGGTTTTACCTTCAGGCAATTCAACCAAATCCCAAGTATGGTTTCTATTTATTGATTCTATTTCCTCATACATTGCAGCCCTCCATGCATCAGATTTACTTGCTTCCTCATAATTTGCAGGTTCTACAATGTTTACAATCTCTGACATTAATGCATAGTCTTTCAGTCTAGAAGATAATCGAGTCTTCCTACCTGATCTCCTTAGTAGGGGACTTACCTCAACTCTGTCTATTTCAGCCTTTTCTGGGCTTGCATCTTCATTGATTACATTATCTATTACTTCTTCTTCTTGTTTCTGCTCATGTTCCTGCTCTTCATCTTCCTCACTGTTTTCTTCTATTAGCAATGGAATGTGGCAATCACTATTAGAATCCTCCTTTCCTTCTTCAACCTGTTCATGAAATGTGACATCTCTGCTTGCAAAAACCTTGTGAGTCACAGGATTAAATAACTTATATGCCTTGAACTCAGTGCCATATCCAACAAATATACATTTCATGGCTTTGGGATCTAACTTCTTCCTATCTGCCTTAAGTATACGAGCATAGGATTTTGACCCAAATATTCTTAAGTGACTTACTGCTAGTTTGAATCCAAACAATGCTTCAAAAGGGGTTTTGAAGCCTAAACATTTAGTAGGACTCCTATTCTTTAAATACACATCAGTGTTAATAGCTTCTGCCCAAAGACCATTTGATAGACCCTTACCTTGAAGCATGCTCCTTGCGCACTCCACAAGAGTTATGTTCTTCTGTTCTGCCACTCCATTCTGTTGTGGAGTGTGGGGCACTGTAAAATGTTGCACAATCCCATGCTGCTTGCAGAAATCCATGAACTCTCCCAACCTGTATTCTCCCCCTTGATCTGAGCGGAGAATTTTTATCCTTTTTCCTGTCTGGTTTTCTACCATGGATTTAAACTCTTTAAAATACTGAAAGGCTTGACTCTTTTTACTCATAAAGTATATCCATGAAAATCTAGTGCAATCATCTATAAATAAAAGAAAGTAATATGCTCCTCCTAATGACCTAGTTTGCATAGGTTCGCAGATGTCTGTATGGACCAGTTCTAAAATATATCTTTCCTTTATATTGACATGTAAGGGAACTCTTCTCTATGCATTTTCCCTAATGCACATCCATCACAATCCAACTTAACGTTATGGAGAACAGGGAGTCCATCAACCATAACTTTTCTCTGAAGTAAGATGAGGTCTTGCAGATTAAGATGGTCGAATCTCTGATGCCAAAGATCTTCAACTGTCGATCCAGCTGCAACCATTGTTTGTTGTGGCATACTCTTCACATCTAGTCTGTACAGGTTCCCCACGCGCACTCCTGTTGCAACTGTTTCCATCTGGCTATCCTTAATGACACAGTTAGTCTTAAAGAATTGAACTTGCATGTCTTGATCAGTAATCATTGAGATAGAGACCAAATTTTTCTTAATTCCTGGAACATACAATACATTTTTAAGATGTCTAATGTCACCACTAGGTAACTTTACAGGAATGTCACCATATCCTTTGATCTCATATCCACTGTCATCTCCTAAATAGATTTTCGCCCCACATGAAGTTTCTTCAAGAAATTCAAACCATTCCTTCTTACTAGTCATATGTGAGGATGCGCCAGAGTTGACATACCATATGTCGTCCTCATCTCCCTTTGAAGCTGAAAGAGCACAGTCGACTATAAATAGTCGAAGTTCGTGGCTATGGTCCTCTTCTTCCTCAACAAAGTAACCCTTATGTTTTCTCTATTTGTTTCTTCCTTTGTCTGCCTGCCTCTTATAACAATCTTTAATCTGATGACCAGGTTTTCCACAGTAAAAACATTTCTTGATGGGAAAATTATTAGCAGACATACCTTTAAACGGTCTCTTCTGAAATGTGTTAGCACCTTTCTGCTGCTGCTGCTGCGGTTGCTGATGCTGCTTCCCTCTATATTGTCTCCTTTTTGCCATCAGATCAAGGTCATTGCTCTTTGATTTCAAATTTTTTTGCCGCTCTTCTTCCTGTAGCAGAATCCCTGACAGCTCTTCAAACGCAGGGGCTTTCTCCCTTGCTGATAGCCCTGAGATGAACACCTGGTATTCATCAATCATTCTGTTCAATGTGATCGTGACCAGATCTGAATCAGAAACTTTCTCTCCGATATCTCCCAAGCTATCCTTCAGATCTTTAACTCTAGCAATGAATCCAGTAGCGGACTCATTCTCCTCCATCTTCAATGCAAACATCTTGCCTTTGAGTGACACAACACGGTTTGTATTCTGCGTCTGGTATAGGTTTTTTAGCATCGTCCAAATGTCAGTGGCCGATTTACACTCTCTAATATGTGGGATAACATTGTCCTTGACGGACATCTTCAATATGACCTTCGCTTTTGTCTCCCTTTAATCCCAATCTTGCTCTTGTACAGTTGATCCTGGTCTCAGCTCATTTCCTATAACAATCGACCACGCATTTGCGCTTTCAAGTAAAGTCTGCATCTTGAATTTCCAGTTGGTGAAATTCGATCCAACGAGTTTGCCAGACTCGTGGAGGTACGATTCTAAACTGTTATTCATATTAGACTGATAAAATTTCTGATCCTCTGATGAATAAGTCTATCCAACTGAACACTTTCAGGTCACAAAAAAAAAACACCATATACCAGATCCAAACCTCTATTTTTCTGAAAACA
>APFE030028877.1:25007-51170 GCA_000404065.3 Pinus taeda
ATAATAATAAATTGTACCTTCAATGAGCCACCACCAGGCAAGTCTGATCTGCTGCCATCGAACAGATCAGGAACTCCAATGCGCCACCACCGGGCAAGTCTGATCCGCTGCCACCGAACAAATCAGGAACTCCAATGTGCCACCACGGGGCAAGTCTGATCTGCTGCCACCGAACAGATCAGGAACTCCAATGCGCCACCACCGGGCAAGTCCGATCTGCTACCACCGAACAGATCAGGAACTCCATTGCGCCACCACCAGGAAAATCCAATCTGCTGCCACCGAGCAGATCTGAAGCTTCAAAGTGCCACCACCGGGCATGGCCGATCTGCAAAAAAAAGAAGAAAAATTTGCAGATCTTCCAACGAGAAAGAGGTTGGCGCTTCTCAACAGCGAAAGACCCGTGTTAGAAACAAAATCGATGCGAGTCACAAAATTGGTGCGCTTAAGGTCTGATTTTCCGCGCCAATAGCATTTTTGGCGCGTTGGCGCGACTATCCCTCTCACAACCGCGCCATACTATAATAAAAAAATAAAATCAATAAAATTAACCATCCATAGTATTTTTAACCCATGAATTTTTTCATAGTATTATTTTTTAACACAACTTATTTAAACCAAAATATTTTTTTAAAAACACAATTTTCCAATTTTACTTAACTTACGCTTTGCATTAATATTAATTTTTTCATTTTTACCCTTTTTATTTGTTTAACTGGTTTACAATTTTCCAATTTTACTTAACTTACGCTTTGCATTAATATTAATTTTTTCATTTTTACCCTTTTTATTTGTTTAACTGGTTTTATTTAATTAGATGAAAGAAAAGAAATTGTTAATTAGTGATTTTGGATTCCTAAAAAGATAACCACGGAAGTAAAGGTGTTTCCTTATTGTTTTACTTTAACCGTTGTTTCAAGTTGCAAGAAATCGCAAAAGTTTCACTATTGCAATTAATATCTAGGTTTTTCAGTTAAATATGAATTGTTTTTAATTTCAGCTAAATATAGGTTCTTTCTCACTGACATCTGCAATAAATTTAAAAGAAAAATTAGTCATTAAGACCCACCAAGATAAAACTCAGTAATCAATCACACCTCTCCACACTAAATAATCCGCAGCTTTCCATGAATCTAGATAGTGCAGTAATTTCATTCTCTTCAATCCCATAAATAAATAGCTTTTGGAGGTTTTAAAATTCGGGAACGGATTTCATGACCACGGTCCAATCAATCAAACCTCTCCACACTAAATAATAAGAAAAGACAGGTTGCTTTCCATGAATCTAGATAGTGCAGTAATTTCATTCTCTTCAACCCCATAAATAAATAGCTTTGGGAGGTTTTAAAATTCGGGAAACGGATTTCATGACGTGGGCATATACAGCGCTCAATTAAAATTTGATAACATAGGATTTATTTGTTACCCAACCATGGAGTTGTTCAACAATCTGTGTGAAAAAGTGTTTTAATTTAAATGTTTTGGAGTTGTTCAACCATCTGTGTGAAAAAGTGTTTTGTTCAACAATCTATGTGAAAAAGTGTTTTAATTTAAATATTTTTTAGCTGTAGCGCTTAATTCAATTTGATTGTTGATTCCTGTGAATTGAACATGGATTTGATTGTTGATTTCCGTGAATTGAACATGGAATAGTAAGGTAACAAAATTCACCTCTCTTTTATTTATGAGATTTCTAGTATTTCCATGTCAATTTTAGGTTTAGTGAAAATGTTGTTTTTTGTTTGTAAGTTTGACATTTTTTTCTTGTTTAGTGGGAAACCAGGTATGTTGGCCACATAATCACATTATAAGCCATCCAAAACATAAATAGTTTGAGTCTGTGTAACCAAGCCTTATAAGACTTATAGTTTGTAAACCATCTAGTATGTATAGAACTGTAAACATGAATGCTACCTGACATATAAATCAAAATATAAGTAAAAAAATATCAAGCATGACTTCCAGTAACTAGTCATCTAACGATTCCACCAGAGCGAGATCTTTTATGCTTGAACTTGGCAATTAAGATTGGGGCATACATGGAACATGGCGCTCTATGCAGCCAAGGCGGGCGTTCTGGGGCTGCAGCTGCAGTTGAATTAGTTGGAGCTCTTTCTCAATGTCTCTGAGACCCACATCTAAATCCACATTTGCAGCTATGTTGAGGGAAGAAACCATTGCTTTAGCTACAATACATTTCATAAGCCAAAAGAGATGAACAAACTGTTTATACAAAGTGAGGTTGTCGCGGGTATAACCAGGGTTAGGGATCAAATCACTCCAATCCTCTGCCGACGATTCGAGCTCAACTTTCAGGTTTAATTTTTCCTCCCAGGTCGAAATCAGCTGCTTCACCTGGGTCGGGGTCCCTTCACAATAGGCCTAGACCATATTATATAAGACCTCAACATGCATTTTCCTGCGTCACTGGCACTGAGTCTCACCAGAAGACGAACCTGTTTCCTTTCCCTTACCACCCTGGTTCCTATGACCACGACCTTCGCCGCTAGAGGCACCACCACGAGGAGGAGTCTTCACCATAATGAGCAGAACCGAACCACCCTTCATCAACCTTCTCTCACCTTCCCATGCTCAAGAGCCAACCCTTTGTACATAGGTTGGAGGGAGAAGTGACTGAGGCAGACCTGGAGTAAAACCTATATAGAGAACCACCCGACAATCAAACATAAACTTAATGGAAGGGCATAAGAATAGAGAAAGCGTCAAATTACACTACACCACACCAAAAATCCACCACTTGAGCTAATATGCAAAGACAAACAAGAACCTTCTCGGAGTGTGAGACACCATCTGAATAAGAACAACAGCCTCCATGCACCCTTAAGACTATAGTCCATAGACTCGGCACTGATCAGAGATCCGAACCCTTACTCTCCACAGGGTTTTCCAATGCAATTCTAGCTTTGAATGGAGAAGCTCGTTATCCACATGCAGAGGAAACATTATGAAAAATATCTAAAAACCAGTAATCATGCCCATACAGGATAGAATATTGCCAAAAAAGATGGATATCAACATAACATAGTGAAGAAAGCCATATCTTTTAGTCACAAAAACTATTAAATTAACCATTGTTCCTTTTCCCCTCCAAACACGAGTCGAATCATGAATTGCATCCCCTAACCCAAAATATAGGATAACCATGAAAACATAACCGCCAACCTCGAGCAAAGACAAACTGGGATTGAGTGTTCCCCCCTGCATTCCAAGCGCCATGAACTAACAAACAATGACCTTACACTCCCTGAGATACCGGTGACACCAATACAATGACCGGGTAGATGTTCTTAAATAGAACTCCTCTCCCACCATCTGTAAACACAGTGGTCTGCCTAACTTTAGGTAGTGGATCCATAGAGACGGTTGGGCATGTAATCCCCCCCACAACATGTTTTGGGGCTCAAAGCCCAAGTTATGAGTTTTTATTGTTGTAAAGACTCCGCAAATTGCAGGCATGGAGCGCGAAATGTATGTTAGAGTCATAGGGTTGTCTGCCCTAAGTTTTGAATGTAAAGTCAGTCTACCCATGGTCCACGGACCATGGGATTATATAAATAACATGAGGCTCTAAGATTGTAAAGTGGTGAATGAAGGAATGAAGGGAATCTAATGAATAGAATAGGATAGAGAAGCACAAAGCAAGAGTCTAAGGGCCTTGGGTCGTAGTAGTAAGGATAGGTTCTGCAGCTAACTGCGCAGAGGCCTAGTAGAGTCCGCAGCTGAGTGCATGGACCCTCGCAGCTGAGTGCGCAAGGTAGAGTTGAGTCTGTAACCAAAGAAAGAGAATAATAAAGAGAAGATTTGTTACCAATTCTATGTATCTGTTCTGAGTTATTACATGTTTTGATATTACTTGCAATTATACTGTTTATTTACTGCACGCACTTGTATGAATTGGGAATATTGTTAAGTATAACTGAAAAACATATAGATGAGCTAAAGTTAACCAACTGATACTGAATTACGAACAAGGACTTAGGTAAGAATAGTGTTTGGCCCTCGAGTAGGGCTGCGCGAAGGCAACATCTCAGGCTGCGAGGTATGGGTAAGTGCGCGTAGCGACGTGCATGCCGGATCAAACCACAAACCACTTGAACTCATCAGACATCTCAAGGGTGCGGAAACCTGGTTCTAGCACCCTCCCATACTACTTCGGGTGAGACCTCAGTTTGCGCTTCGCGGACTGTTGCTGAAAGGGTCAGTAGTACAAGGATTTGTTTGGCTAAATCATTTCTAAACCTCGGTCAGGCCACATTAAGCCAACAAATGGTTTCGTTCCCAGGACCGGGATCTGCATATGGGATGTCTGATGTCGTGTCACTGGAATCCAACAAAGAAAGAAATTGAAAAGTGGTTGGATAGAAACATTCACGAGTTTGTAGCATAGGAAAATAGGAATCTGCGGGTATCGAAGGCATAGTGGTTAGAGCGCTAGGTGTATATGGAAATCCACGAGATTTTCTTTGCATCCTTCCCCTCTAAGTTATATGAGTGGATCGCAAGCTAGCAGACAGTCAAGGGAGGTGTAGGCTAGACAAACCGATCGTGTGGACTTCGAAATTGGTATGCAGACTAGAAGCATCGGAAGATAAGATTGCACGCATTGTGGACCATTGTCTCAATCGGATTATAGGAGGGTTCATCACCGAAAATACGTCAGTTAGCTACAGTGAGGCGGAACGACGTTTCCTCAAAGGATCGCGAGGTAAGTACATTAAATCTTTGAATATCTGGATTAAAATGCTACTGTGCGAAAAGCGGGTTATGCGAATAAATTGATGTTTGGGGCTACACAAAGTGGGAAGATCTACATAAATGAAAGTAGAGAAGAATTAGAGACTAGTCAGTTGATTTCACCTTCACGGGAGAGCGAGGAGGAGCTCGCGAAAGTTTCTCCAAGAAGCGCGATCAGTCTGATAAGGCAACAAATTCCGCGCATACCACCCCCACCTACACCACCACCAGTTTCACCATCGTCACCTCCATCTCCACCCACACCACCACCGCCACCAACACAGTTCAATATGGCGAGCGCAATAAAATTGTCGGTATTCAAAGTTGTAGGGAACGAAGATTCAGACCAATTTTGGTTCTTAGTAAAGGCAGTGTGGGAAGCACAAGGGGTTATGGATGACAACATAAACAACGCAACATTGGTAAGTGCATTGCAGGATCGTGCACTGACATGGTACATTAAGCATTCTAATGACAATCCAAATGGAGGGATCACAGAAATCCAAGCTGCACTAAACATGAAGTTTAGCAGGCCAAAATCAGAGACACAGTTGATTATCGGGTTTAAGGAGATTGTGATGCTTCCAGGTGAGACCCCCTGGGAACTAGATCAGAGACTGAAGGGAATGATTCGCAAGACCTTGACGGATGCACAACACCATGCATGGTTTGTAGTGTCACTAATGCCGCATCTAAGGACGGCGCTATTGCAGCAGAAGTTATCTACCCAGGCTGAAGCATTGGAGATTGCAATGAGACTACACAAGACCCCTATACAAGATCCTGGCCTGGGAGTTCAACAAATCCACACACAACTGAAAAATTTATGTCTGGAAATGCAGAGTTTAAAACAGGACAAGACAACTCGCCCCGAGGTGCGCGAGGAGGTTGGTGTATAAAATGCAAGGGACAGGGACATGACAAGGACCATTGTCCATTTTTCGTGAACTACTTGGTAGCAGGGAGGCTTGCGCCATCAAGACCAGAGGCACAAGAAAGGTTGATCGCAGCGCCAACATTATGGTGCGCGATTTTTCAAATAGGAGGAAAACATGCTATGGACAATTATCATCTATTATAGAAGTATACGCAGACATCCCAACAATTGTTCTGTAATTTCTGCAGGTCAGTAGGCCATGATGAGCGCACCTGCAGAAGTTATGAACTAATGATGGACCGAACCCCTACCTATAGGGTGCAGACTAAGACGCGAGCCGTAGATCAAAATGCAGGGATGGCGTGAACTAGATTTCAAGGGCGCGGATGAGGTCGAGGAGGAATGGGACCAGGAAGGGGCTGCGGACAGCTGATTTGCTACAATTGGAGAGGACCAGGGCATTATGCCCGCGATTATACAAATCGGACGAGAGCATCATGTTTATATTGTACTCAGTTCGACCATGAGACGGTGGATTTCCCTACACTAATAGCGAGGCTGTGCGATAAAGGAATACTCCAACCTCCCCTGACTCAGAACCTACAAATGATGAGGTCTGAACCACGCAAAGAGGACATGAATGTGAACATCGTGCTTTGGAGTGGTATCACGGCAGGAGATGACAAAGGTAAGCAGCTTGAAGAAAGTGTGTGGGTTCACAAGGCTAGCATGCAAAGGAGACATTCATGGAAGCTAAGAAGAGCTTCACGGAGGCCTCCACTTCAGGTAGTAAGGATCAACTAGAACCAGAGATGGATCCTTCAATTCTTACTACCTTTTTGGAGACATGTATGAAGTTGTTGGTCGACAACAAGGCTGTGAAAGGACTGCAGGAACTTATCACTAGGTGCATTGGGTCAGGAGAGCCATGCATAGTACTAAAGTTCGGGAAACATACATCGCGAACAGGAAAGGAGATAAGATTGACTGCGCAAATTGGTGAGTATGAAATGGATCAAATAATTCTTGATCTAACATCAGACGCGAATGTATTGCCAAAGAAGACATGGGAGCGCATGGGAAGGCCCGCATTGCAGTGGTCTCCTATTCAACTATGAATGGCGAACCAACAGAAGATCCTACCCATGGGGAGATTTCAAGGAGTAACGGTGGATATTGAAGGTGTGAGCGCGCTTGCGGATTTCGAAGTGATAGAGATTGTCGACGATAGAAATCCTTATCCCATGCTACTGGGAATAAATTGGGCCACTCATATGAACGGATTCATAAACTTGAAGAAGCATAAAATGATTTTCGAAAAAATTTCACTACGCGTAGTAGTACCGCTAGACTCAGTAGAAGGATTGCGATACACAGAACTAGTGCGTGACGATGATAGTGATGATGATCTTGATTGCATCTACAAGATAACCGTGCGAGAGCAGGATTGGGTGAATCCAACAATGGATGGTAGGATTTCGTGGGAGCGCGACAACTCTTGCACTTCAGATTCAAACAAGGAAGTAGAGCGATGGCAGAACTAGTTACACGAGGTAACCACGCTAAATTGCAACATGATGGTAAGGTCTTTACGCTGTGTAGCAACCAGAGGCAAGGGATCTGCCCATGTATGACGGGTTGACACCAGTGGATGAATTCCTGAACAAATTTGAGAGCAAAGTGCCAAAACAACAGCAGTTCAATGCTCTAAAATGGGCGTTGCGCGCTACACCTGCACGGTGGTGGGGTACGCACTAGCAGAGTTTCAAGGATTGACACAAATGCAGAAGGATGATGCACTTACAGTTTGGAAAACCGAGGATACGGATAACAGACAAATACGACGGACGGGATGATCCACAAGCGCACCTCGTGAAATGGACAAGGGCTTATGGGGAAGAGCCACAACAGGAATGGGTGCATTTGTTCTGCCATACCCTGGATGTCATACCCATGAATTGGTATATTGAGATGGAGCTCCGCCATGGTACAAACGAATGGGATATCTTGCGTGAGGGATTTCTATTAACTTTCACATTTGAAGATCGTTGGCCGGATATTGTTGATGATGTGCTACAAGCAGTAAAAGTAGCTATCTTCAAAATAACCCAAGAGACCATGAACGTGCTTTAGCCGAAATGGGTGACACAGTTGAGCTGCACGCTAGAATGTTATAATGTAAATGTTGAGGAGGATGATGAGGACCCACATAATATTAGTATTCTAGAAACAGAAGGATGCCGCGAGGTGCGAGGACCATTGATTGAGGACCCCGACATCACTTCGCCACTAAAAACAAAGCAGGTAAACATTGGGATGGAGGCGGAACCAAAGTATGTAACGCTCGGTGACTATTGGGATGATGCCACAGTGGAAAAGGTCATTGAGTTACTCTGCGAATACCAAGACTTATTCCCAACCAAGATTACAGACTTAAAGGGGATCATTGGCGACTTAGGGATGATGAAGATCACCCTGAAACCCGATGCGAAGCTGATTAAGCAGAGGCCTTACCGCTTGAATCCGAGATATAAGGAAAAAGTCTATGTAGAACTAGACAAAATGCTCACAGCCATAATTATTGAACCAGTGGAAGAATCTGACTGGGTGAGTCCTATGGTAGTACAGGAGAAAAAGCTGTGAAATAAGAATATGTGTGGACCTTAGGAAGCTGAGTGACACATATGTACACGATCCATTCCTGACACCATTCATCGATGAAGTATTGGAAAATGCTGGCGGACAAGAAGCATATTCATTCATGGATGGGTTCTCGGGGTACCACCAGATCCAAATCGCGCCGGAAGACAGGAGAAAAATGACCTTCGCAATAGAATGGGGATGCTTTCAATACATTGTTATGCCATTTGGATTGAAAAATGCGCCATTGATATTTTCGCGCATCGTTGTTGCGACATTCTAAGAATACATCCACAAGTTCCTGGAGGTCTATCTGGATGATTGGACGGTCTTCGGATTGGTTAAGCACCACGTAGCAAGCTTACGCTTGATGTTGGATACTTGTCGATGACACCAGATTGCGCTGAACCTTAAGAAATGCACATTTTTTGTTCCCTTTGGGAACCTGTTGGGACATGTGGTTTACAAACAAGGGCTAATGGTGGACCCTATGAAGATTGTCATTATTCTAAATTTGGAAGCACTACGAAGTGTTAAACAGCTACGCGCTACCTTGGGACATACAGGGTACTACAGGAAGTTCATCAAAAGCTATGCCAAAATAATAGCACCGATGGAAAAGCTATTGAAAAAGGATGTTACATTTTACTGGAATGACGATTGCATGAAGAGTTTGGATGTCCTGAAAGGGAAATTGGCCTCCGCTCCAATCCTGGTCTTCCCAAAATGGGATGTAGAGTTTCATGTACATGTTGATGCGTCGTGTATTGCATTAGGAGTAGTACTCACATAGGAGGGCGCAGAGGGCTTGGATCACCCTATCGCGATTGCAAGTCGGATATTGTCTAAAGCCGAAAAGAACTATTCCACCACTGAGCACGAGGGGTTGGCAATGGTGTATGCGCTCCAAAAATATTGACACTATTTGCTAAGAGGACATTTCAAGATGTATACCGACCATTCTGCGCTGAAATACCCGGTCAATAAACCTGTGTTGGGTGGGCGCATATGAAAATGGATCTTATTGTTCTAAGAATATAACTTTGAGGTCGTAGTAAAGCTGGGATGCCTGAATGCAAGACTAGATCACTTGTCAGGCATTGAGATGAGTGAGGAACCCCCTAGTTTGGAGGAGGGACTATCTGATGCTCAACTTTTCGCTGTGTGTGTCACATCACAGATGAACACTTCAAAGATATAATCCACTTTCTGAATACAGGGACCACGTCGAATGAATACTCTATCTAATAGAAGAAGGAAATGGTAGTGCGCACATCAGATTTTTCTGTCATCGCAGGGCACCTATATAAAATGGGCAATGATGAGATATTGCGAAGATACGTACCTAAATTTGAGTAGAGTCAGATCCTCACAGAAGCACATGGGGGCGTGGAAGGAGGACACTATGTAGGACAAGCAACTACACAAAAGATTCTTTGCACAAGATTGTGGTGGCCAACTCTGCACCAGGATTCGAAAGCATACTGTAAGGCCTGTGATATCTATCAAAGGACTGGAAAACCATTACGGAGGGACAAGATGCCATTAAATCCACAAATGACACTATAACCATTCAAGAAATGGGCAGTCGACTTTGTGGGACCAATCAAACCTCAGGGAAAGACAGGCACGCACTATATCATCACCGCAACGAAATACTTGACATGATGGGCGGAGGTGCAACCGGTCAAACACTACATGGCCGCTACGGCTGTGAAGTTCTTATTTGACAACGCGTTGACCCGATTTGGCTATCCAACAGCCTTAAGAGTGATCGTGGAACACATTTCTTGAATGAAACCATCAACGCGCTCACGGAAGAATTCCAGGTATATCATTAGAAGAGTACACCGTATCACCCACAAGCGAATGGGACAGTAGAGGCATTCAACAAAATACTAGAAACTGCGCTGACCAAAGTATGCAACGCGCAACGAAATGATTGGGACCTGCGCGTACCTATAGTGCTATGGGCTTATAGAACAACGTGCAAGAAACTAATAGTACAAACACCTTTCTAGTTGGTCTATGGTGTGAAAGCTGTCATGCCAATGGAATATATCGTACCTAGTCTGCGAATAACAACACTCACAGGGATGACAGACTACGAAGTTCTGGAAGAAAGACTCGCGCAATTGGAAGAACTTGAGGAGGAACGGTTCTTGCATGGGGGATTCACTCAATGAACCTTTGACATATCACCTATGTTCATGGCATGTTAAACAATACCCTTAATTTGACTACATATTGGAAAATACCTCTAAAAAACACATTATTTAACCCCCTACCAATACAGTCCCAATACACCTTACGATTTTAAAAACCCCTATTTTCACTAGATATTTTATTTATCCATTTTTTTCATTAACATTTTTTACACCCCTTTATATTTTTCCATTAACTTTGGGCTCCATTTTTTATATCCGCCAATATAAAAACCCTCTTCCCCCTATATATCCCACAATATATTATGTCATTTTTTCCTCAATAAATAACCCCAATATGAACCCACGTGGTATGGTATTTCTCCCCTAGTGAAGCCCCTATGGTTTCTTGGTAGGTTTTCATCAGTAGGTTCAAAAACATCGTGAAAAACCTTGGCACGATCGCCATATTAAGTTATGCACATTCAAAGTAAATGAATTAGTACTGCTATACGACAGTAAGTTTGAAAAAATTCCGAGAAAATTCAAAATGCATTGGCTAGGCCCATACGTGGTTAAGGAAGTCACAGATGGAGGCGCGGTCCAGCTCGTCAAAATAAATGGAGAACCCTTCCCAGGCAAAGTGAATGGCAACTGCTTGAAGCCTTACATAGGTGGGTCAGCTATCTGACTAATCGACAGCAGCACAGTCTTCGCACTCCAGGGAGCCGGACAAGGGCATGGGACTGTAAACATATATTGGTACGACTATATGGGAACAATTCAGTCATAGTGGTCTCAGAGGAACAGATGCAACAGGTACGATAATAAGTAGCCCAGTGCAATGTGTACATTGGGACCGTTCGAGACCAATTGGAGGGACTCCTTACCAAGATCGTCGATCTGACAAAGTGACTCGAGGGTGAGTCACGATGTTTGTGTTGGGGGCCTGTTGGGCATGGAATCCCCCCCACGACATGTTTTGGGGCTCAAAGCCCAAGTTATGAGTTGTTATTGTTGTAAAGACTCCACTAATTTTGTGCCCGGAGCATGAAATGTATGTTAAAGTCATAGGGTTGTCCGCCCTAAGTTTTGAATGTAATGTCGGCCTACCCATGGTCCGCGGACCATGGGATCGTATAAATAGATTGAGGCTCTAAGATTGTAAAGTGGTGAATGAAGGAATGAATGGAATCTAATGGATAGAATAGGATAGCGAAGTACAGAGCAAGAGTCTAAGGGTCTTGGGTCATAGTAGTAAGGAGAGACTATGCAGTTGAGTGCACAGAGGCCTAGTAAAGTCCGCAGCTTAGTGCGTAGACCCTTGCAGCTGAGTGCGGAAGGTAGAGTTGAGTCTATAACTGAAGAAAGAGAATAATAAAGAGAAGATTTGTTACCAATTCTGTGTATCTGTTCTGAGTTATTACATGTTTTTATATTACTTGCAATTATACTGTTTATTTACTGCGTGCAATTGTATGAATTGGGAATATTGTTAAGTATAATTGAAAAATATACAGATGAGCTAAAGTTAACCAACTGATACTGAATTACTAACAAGGACTTAGGTAATAATAGTGTTTGGCCCCCGAGTAGGGTTGCGCAAATGCAGCATCTCAAGCTATAACGTACAGGTAATTGCGTGTAGCGACATGCGCACCGAATCGAACCACGGACCACTTGAACTCATCGAACATCTCCAGGGTGTGGAAACTTGGTTCTAGCACCCTCCCATACAACTTCGGGTGAGACATCAGTCCGTGCTCCGTGGACTGTTGCCGAAAGGGCTAGTAGTATAGGGATTTGTTTGGCTAAATCATTTCTGAACCTGGGTTAGGCCCCATTAAGCCAACAAAGATCTACGACCCATCACAACATCAAGACGGGAGAGTGTGTAAGGACGTGGAAGATATCGTCCATTGTCCCAAGCATTTAATCCTTCAATCATTTCGATGATCCTCATATGGGTCTCTAACTGCCTCGCACCCCGATTGGGGGTTCTAATTATGAATCGAGTCCTGGTTCAAAATCAAAATCAATTGTTCCAATTCCTCTCCCCTAGTCTCTCTTACCCATTGATTATCTAGGTTTGCACCCGGGTGGAGACAACCCTAGTTTGCTAGGAAGTTCACTGCTTTGTTGTCGGTGTGGCAGACGTTCAAAGGAATGATATATTCAAAATCTTGAATAACCTCACTGATGTCCTATATCAGGCATGCAGTCCTTCAACTTTAGTTGATATTCTCCCACCTGAAGCCCTGGTTAAGCTTTTTTACAGTATCGATGACGAGTGTGGAATCACCTTCAACCACCATTTTTCTAGTCCCTTCCCTTATTGCAGTTAGAAAACCATGTTTAACTGCGTTAAATTCAGCTTCATTGTTGCTAGCCAAGCCATAGTCCAAAGAATATTTTTGAACCACCTAACACTGCGAGTCTCTAATGATCCCTCCAAAACCCACAGCTCCTAGGTTACCTTTAGATCCCCCATTCAAGTTAAGCTTAAGAAAAGCATCAAGGGGCATAAGAAGCAGGTGGGGGATTAACGGGGAGGCATCGTTAACTTCCAAGATGAGGGGGCAAGCATTTGCAGAGACAGGTTAAGGACGAACAAGATCCGCGCTTCCTGAGGGGTTACCTTCCAATCATCAGAATGCCATTTCGCTATCAGTATATTTTATCTTATGTTTTGGGGGATTCCTTTCCAAATCTCTAGGTGTGGTAGTTTCTGATCCTTAAAAATCCTTCAGTTCCTTTCTTTCCATACTGCCCAAAGAAGAAAGCTAAGGGAGATACACCAAGCTCTATTTAGGACAAGACTGAAAAAAAGTCATTTCCTCCAACTCCCGATTGTGGATCAAATACTAGTATAATATTGGTCCAAATGACCAAAAAGGGTGTCCATATCATGCTAGAGCTGAGCTACAAAGGGGTATAGGCTCAAAAGATGCTCGATAGTTTCATTCTGAGAGGCACACATGCTACAAAAATAAGGCCCTTGGATTCCTCTCTTTTGTAATTGATCCCAAGTAAGAATACAACCATTACACACTAGCCACAGGAATTTTTGGCCAAAATTGTCTCTTCCACATTTTCCTCCACAGAGGGTTATACTGGTTCGGAGGTTCCTTTGCTTCCAACTGATAAGCTTCTTTTATGGTAAACATACCTTTGGTTTTGTAGCCCCATCGGAGAATGTCCAGTTCTTCCGAGATATCAATCCTCCTAGTAGATAGCTTAGTATTAAACATGTCCCATTGATTTGAGTTGGAAGGATTGTGCCAATCTTGTTTCCTTTTCCATTGTCTCCATGTATACCCAGGGACTGGGTCCCAAAACTGATTGACCATCAATTAAAGGTTACCTTGGTAAAAAGGAAGATCTCAGCAAGGTCCTGGCAACTGAAGATTTTTTCCCATTGTTGCTATGAATCTTGCCAGAATAAAGCTTTACTCCAATCTATTATTTCCGAGAAGGTATGATTACAGATTAACTCTTTGTTTATAGAGGCTAGATTCCAAACTGAGGATCCTCTTGGAGTACCCTACACTTGCAATATTTCTTCTGTAGATGAAGGCATATTGTATTTCTGGGCACAAATATTCTTCCAAAGATAAGTTCTGCCTTATATCCAACGCCCCAAATTTTTTCCCTCAACACTTTTAAGAGAAAATGATGACGGAGACCCAACCCCCCTGTTAGCATTATGATGCATGTGTTGTACTTGATGGAAACCCACTTTTAGCAAAACAACTCACTTGTATATGGTAACTATATGACTCTATGTAACTAGATGAATCTACAAGAGAGATATTAGATGTGACAGAATGCATGGCAGTTGTGTTTACAGATGTGAAAAAATGCAGGGCAGTTCAAAGGAATCATTTCAGAAGTAATATGGAAAATTATAGTGTAACAGGTCTATTCAGAGGTAACGGGGCACTGGTACAGAAGAACATGAAGATGGAACTGAGGTCTATTGATCAGAATAAAGAAGGTAAAGGAAAAGGTTGATGTAAAGTAATTTAAGAAGTATACGCAGGTCCACTTAGTCAAAACAGTGTATACACGCTGGTCCAGAGAACAAAAAGAGCGTATACATATAAACGCACTCCCACTGGAGGAAAAGCACGTACATGTTGGAAAACTAAGGTTTTGGTTTGAGGTATTTGGTCCAAGGTATTGACCCCAGGTATTTGGTACAAGGTATTGGTCCTAAGTGGTTTTGGTCCGAGGTATTCACAAAGGATATAAGTATATAAGGAGGAGAAGATCAAAGGGCTAAGTGCACAAGTAATGAATATATTATGAAGTGTTAGATCAAAGGAAAATATGCATGTTATGGGTTTCTGATGCTTTTCTTGATCTAAACTAAATATGCACTTGAGCGTTTGATGATGGATGAGATATAATGATGGATCAGGATCATAATGACTTATCATTATGTGATCTAATAATGGATGGGCTAGATCTGATTGCTAAAACATGTTTTATCCTTTGTATGTGATGATGTGGGTATTTCTGTGTTGTAAATAATACTGCGGGGGGGGGGGGGGTGAATCAGTATTAGCAAATCAATAATCTTTTCATTTCCATTATCAGATTCATATACACTACTTCAGTTAAGGCAACCCACGTGTATACGCAACTGTGTTTAATGCAACTAGCGTATATCCAGTAAACTTATGATTCAGTTAGTTAATCTTTAATGAGTGCATCAGAACATTATTAATCATATAAATAGTAAACAGGTGCAGTAAAACAGAACATATCATCACACATAAGAAGCACAGATGAACACCATGATATAAGGTGGAAACCCAATGTGCGTGAAAACCACCTAATGCAATAGTTTCAATCTTTCTTTAATAAGAAACTTCTTTTACAAATTTTGTACTGGTGCAGCCTTATACCAGTACGCAGGCTTCTACCTACAGAAGGCTACAACCTTCTCTCGTTCTCCAACTTTTCCTAGAAGGGAGCTACAACCCCATTAACTCTTGTACTAGCTGATGTACTAGTACGTAGGTGCTGACCTACAGAAGGCTACAACCTTCTCTTTTCTTCCAGGGACCATGTTTCATAAATTTTCATACTGGATCCATAAATACAAAACAATCACTATTGCAATAAAATCATTAACTCTGAATCACCCAACAATTGAATCACTGAAACCCTGTCATCAAAACACAATCACCAGAACGCAGAGCAGAGCCTAGAACTCTTAGAACCAACAACAAACTCAAACATCAAATCTCATAATATATACGCTACTTGACTGTGTTGAACCAACGTGTATACGCCCTTTCACCAGAGAGAACCCGGGTACAGATCTGAAAATAATTACTTATACCTTCACTGTAATTTTCAACTTCAAATATACTCAGAACATAAGATGTAAAGGATAAAACATGCGTCAGTATTCAGATATATTCATGATAATACCATATAATGATAATACATTTTAGTCTTCATGACCCCGGTCCATCAACCTTTATCAATTGCATAGGTGCCTCCTTGGTTTAGATCAAACAAAGCATCACAAACCCATAACTAGCATACTAGATCTCATTCTTCATCAGATATTCATCACTTTCACACTTTTTTTTCTTGGCCTAATGATCTTCTCCTTATATAGGTTTAGGCCTCTCTTAATACCATGGTCTAAAACCAAGTAGAACCAATACCTTCGATCCAATACTTGGGGTCAACACTTCAGAGAAAATACCATGGACCAAATACCACGGACCAAAACTTAGATTCCCAACATGTACGTGCCTTTCCTTTTGTAAACATGCATGTGTGCGTATACGCGACTTGGTATATGGTGAACCCACATGTACACGCATTCTTGTCACAGCGAACCTACATATACCTCTTTGTTCATTCTAGCTGTATTATGATCTGTCATTTGAGTGAGTTTCCATCAAGGACAACACTTGTATCATACATGTATCATAATGCCAACAATCTCCCCCTTTAGACTTGATGGCAACATCCACACCAAGTCACTTTCCCCCTTTGACATCAAGGGAAAAGGGTGGACCAAGATATTCTCTCCCTTGATATGCAATCTGCTATCCATACTCCCCTTGAGTACATGCTGAAATCTCTGATTGAGCTCTTTGTACATGTTGAGATGTACCAATCCATCCATGCTTCCTCTAAGCACATTTTGATCGAACTCCCCCTTTCTACATGCCAGGATGTACCAATCCATCCATGCTCCCCTTAAGCACATGCAGAGTCTGCAAATATACTTTTCAAAAGAATAACATGACTCTACAACTCAATTAAGTGAGTATGACCTTCCTATCACCAATGACTCATACATACATCAATCTCCTGAACAAGTGGGGATACACCATTTTGACTCATCCACCCAACCAAGTGGGGATATACCAAATGTTTATACATGACCGAAATAGACATTATTACATCATCCTTCCCATGCAAACTGGGGTTACAAATTACATCATATGACTCATGGGTCTTTAAAAATAAATACATGACATTTTTAACAAAGACAAACAACCTAAACAAGACCATGATAGTCATCAACAACTATCATACACCATATGATCTACACCATAAGCATATGTCACTAGCATCCAGACCTGTAACTTGTAATCCGTTCGCTTGGCCAATCAACAGTTAGTAGCAAGATGTATTAATAAGCATCATCACCAAAGACTTCTAACCATAATGCCAACAATTATGCATTATTCAAAGCATATGCTCCCCCTGAACCTGTGCCAACCACCATATTAGACTTCTTTTCCTGTTCTACTACTTTTTCTTCAGAGCTCCATATACGTGACTCTGAAGCCTCCAACTCGCGTATATACGGAACTTCTATTTATAATATCTGTGTATGCAAATTGGAATACTGAAGGTTTACACTTTCAGTTTCCCCTGTGTCTGTTACGTCTGCTAACTGAGTTATGCCACCTCTTTCTGACTCTAATTCTGTCTTCTTCAATACCTGGAATTGCAATGATGTATGATCCTCTTGCTTTGGAGTTTGAACTTTGCTCCTGCATTCCCTTACTTTATGTCCAACCTTGTTACATGCATAACATATTACATCTTTCATATTACTTCTATTGCAATCAATTGCTTTTTGACCAAACATATTGCAAGCAAAACAATATCCCTTAAAGTACTTGGACCATGATGATCTTTCTGTGTGACGGTCTTGAACCATTCTTCTTCTATATCTGGCTGTAACATGTCCAAGATTATGACATTCAACATTACTCATCGGAGGAAATAACCGTTTATCACTTCCACAGTTAGGAACAAAAGATTTTCTTTGAAGAATTTCTTTCCTTGGTTGCTGCTAGGGTTGACCACTTATCTCCTTGTTGATCATTTCAGATTTTGCATTAGAATTCCTTCCCTCTCCTTGTGAACTAGATTCACCTTCAATAGTTTCATAAAAACCAAGACCAGTTTTGATAGCAAGGGATCTTTGACTACTAAGAATATCATCCAAAATCTTAATACTATCCTGAAATCGTAACAGTTTATCCTTTTCTTCTAATTTACCTTTTAATATATTTACCTCAACCTGATGTTGTTCTTCCTTTTCCATATATTGCTTCCTTATGTTTTCTTCAACTTTTCTTCCTTCTTCCACTTGTTGCCTTGATTCGAGCATTTCATGTTCTTGTTCTTCAAGAGCTTCTTTATTATGCTTCTTTGAATCTTTAAGATCTTATTTTAGAGAGAGGATCTTAGATTCAAGTCTCTGAATTGTTATGCTCTGATCTTTTACTACATCCTACAGCTGCTCCCTTACTCTGGTTACTGTCTCCAGCTGATCTTTTAATCTGGTAACTTCTTCTGTTTCTATGTCCTTATTTTCATATGCCATGAGAAGTCCAATGTCTTCATCACTATTGGATGAGTCATTACTTTTATCATGAGTATAATAACTTCTATTACCATCTTCAGACATCTTTCCTATGTTATGAGGGCATCTAGCAGCGTAGTGACCAACTCTACCACAAGAAAAGCATTTGAAAGGTAGCTTACCTTTGAACCTTCCAGATCCTCATTCAAGATTCTTGACAAAATTTACCTCATATTCTTCTTCTGAAATGTATCCTGATTCACTGAGTTTTTCTTTTCCATTTGCTGATACTTTAAATGCGGCTTCTCTCATATATGATGGTCCTCCTTTTCTCATCTCAAAAGCAGTTAAGATTCCGTGAAACTGCGTCATAGTGATTTTCTGCAGATCCTCCTTTTCTTCTATGGCAGACACTTTGGATTCAAATTTAGTAGAAAAGGATCTCAAAACTTTTTCAACTAATACCACGTCCTTAATTTCTTCACCCAGATTCCTCATACAATTGGCAATCTCATCTATACGCAAGAAGAAATTAGCTATGCTTTCATTACTATGCATCTTAAGAGTTTCATACCGTATTCTGAGAGTTTGAAGCTTAGCACATTTTACCTAATCATCTCCTTCATAGCTTAGAATGATTTTATCCCATCTTTGGCTTATTTGAACTGCATGACCTTGACAAATTCTGATTGTGACAAACTTCCCAATAAGATAGTAACAACTTTGGCATTGAGTTCATATTGCTTTCTATCTATTGTATATGTGGGAATTGCCAATGGATATGTATATCCTCCTTCCACGATTCCCCAAACATCTGTTCCAAGCGATTGTAGATATGTTGTGGTTCTTATCTTCCAGTAGACAAAATTGCTCCCATTGAAGATTGGTGGTCTAATGGATCCCTCTCTTTCTTGATTACTCATCCTGATGGATCTTCCTTCAAGCGATCAAGCTTCTTCTGAAGGACCTGCTCTAATACCAATTGTTTGAAATAATACTGAGAGGGGGGGGTTGTTGAATCAATATTAGCAAATCAATAATCTTTTCATTTACATTATCATATTCATATACGCTACTTAAGTTAAGGCAACCCGCGTGCATATGCAACTGTGTTTAATGCAACTAGCGTTTATCCAGTAAACTTATGATTCAGTTAGTTGATCTTTAATGAGTGCATCAGAACATTATTAATCATATAAACAGTAAATAGGTGTAGTAAAATAGAACAGATCATCACACATAAGAAGCACACATGAACACCATGATATAAGGTGGAAACCCAATGTGGGTGAAAACCACTTGCTGCAATCTTCTCAATCTTTCTTTAATAAGAAACTTATTTTACAAATTTTGTATTGGTGCAACTTTATACTAGTATGCAGACTTCTACCTGTAGAAGGCTACAACCTTCTCTCGTTCTCCAGCTTTTCCTGGAAGGGAGCTACAACCCCCTTAGCTCTTGTACTAGTTGATGTACTAGTACGTAGGCTTCTACCTACAGAAGGCTACAACCTTCTCTTTTCTTCCAGGGACCACGTTTCATAAATTTTCATACTAGATCCATAAATACAAAACAATCACTACTACAATACAATCATTAACTCTGAATCACCCAAAAACTGAATCATTGAAACCCTGTCATCAAAACACAGTCACCAGAACACAGAGTAGAGCCCCGAACTCTTAGAACCAACAACAACCTCAAACATCAAATCTCATAATGTATATGCTACTTGACTATGTCGAACCAACGTGTATATGCCCTTTCACTAGAGAGAACCCGCGTACAGATCTAAAGATAATTACTTATACCTTCGCTGCAATTTTCAACTTCAGATATACCCAGAACATAAGATATAAAGGATAAAACATGCGTCAGTATTCAAATCTATTCATGATCATACCATATAATGATAATACATTTTAGTCTTCATGATCTCGTTCCATCAACCTTTATCAACCGCATAGGTGCCTCCTTGGTTCAGATCAAGCAAAGCATCACAAACCCATAACCAGCATACTAGATCTCATTCTTCATTAGATATTCATCACTTGCACAATTTTTTTTTTCTTGGCCTAATGATCTTCTCCTTATATAGGTTTAGGCCTCTCTCAATACCATGGTCCAAAACCACGTAGAACCAATACCTTGGACCCAATACCTGGGGTCAACACTTCGGACCAAATACCATGGACCAAAACTTAGATTCCCAACATGTACGCGCCTTTTCTTCTTGAAACATGCGTGTGTACGTATACGTGACTTGGTATATGGTGAACTCGTGTGTATACGCATTCTTGTCACAACGAACCTGCGTATACCTCTCTGTTCATTCTAGCTGTACTATGATCTGTCATCTGAGTGAGTTGCCATCAAGGACAACACCTGTATCATACATGTATCATAATTCCAACAATCTAAAGTTGGGAATTGCAACAAAGTTATAAGTAAGTATTTGCAGATTTATACGCTGGTTCTCTTTGGTAAAGGTGCGTATACACGTTGGTTCGCTTCTTCCAAGTAGTGTATGGAAAATAAAAGCTTGATGTTCAAGGATGACTGATCTATCATATCAGTGTTGCTATTTTACTGTTGTCTATCAATGAAGTCTTCTTAGATCTATACGTAAAACTGAATGCATAAAGAGTTTGTGTCTCATTGAATAATTGATTGAGAAAGAAGGGCGATCCTTGTTGCTATCTGTTTAGAACTTTGTAATATGACAATATATCTTCAGAATGTCACTGGTTGGTATATTTTGTGGCTCAGAGGTTTTATGATTCAGTATCTTTAGAAGTATACGTAGGTTGGGCAAAAGGAAGTAGCGTATACACGCAGGTTTGCCTCATTAAAGGAGCGTATACATTCTGACACATGCATTTTGATGTTATAATTGGTTCTGGTTGTTGATGCAGTGATCTGGGTTCAGATCCGTGTACTGGTCACAATAATCTGTCTGTTCCAGTTGTTTGGTCGAATTTGATTAAGTTTGAATGAATAGTTGATTCAGTTGTGTCAAAGGTTCAGTGATTGTTTGATTCAATATGTCATAGGTTTCAATGATTGAATGATTTAGTATGTCAGAGGTTTCAGTGATTGTTTGATTCAATACGCAAGAGGTTTCAGTGATTGATTGGTTCAGTTATGATTAGATCAGATATTGATGATTGGGTTTTAGTTATATCAGAGATTGATTGGGTTTTAGTGATTGGTTGATGTAGATGTATTTGATGGTTGTATTGCAATGGTGATTGATTTTGAGCTTCAATGTTACTAATGGGTCAAGTATGAAAATTGGATGAAACACGGTCTACATATAGTGTTTTTGTGTACGAGGAGTATCCAGTGTGAAAATTTATGAAACGTGGTCCCTGGAGGATACTAAGCGTTGGAGCCTTCAGTGAGGAAGTCGAATCTTCCTACTAGTAGTGGCTGGTGATTTGATCAGGGGGTTTGAGCTCCCTTCTGGTAGCAGCTGGAGAACGAGTGAAGTTTGTAGCCTTCTGTAGGTCGGAGCCTACATACTAGTAAATATATCAGCTAGTACAAGAACTAGGGGGTTGTAGCTCCCTTCCAAAAGAAGTTGGAGAACGAGAGAAGGTTGTAGCCTTCTACAGGTGGGTGCCTGCGTACTGATATGAGTCTGCACCAATACAAGATTGTAAACATATTTTCTTATTATTTAAAGAAGACAGAGACAACAACAGCATGTGGTTTTCACCCACATTGGATTTCCACCTTAAATCTTGGTGTTCATGTGCGTTTCTTATGTGTCATGGTTTATTCTATTATTACTGCACATGGTTACTGTTTAATGTTTAATAAAGTACTGATGCACTGATTAAAGATCAGCATATGATGAATTAACTTAATCATAAGTTCACTGGATATACGCTAGTTGGCTTAAGAACAGTTGCTTGCACACGCGAGTTCCCTTCATTGAAGTAGCGCATATAAATCTGATTATGGAAATGAAAAATTTATTGATTTGTAAACACTGATTCAGCCCCCCTCTCAGTATTATTTCCAACAATTGGAATCAGAGCAGGGCCTTTGGCAGAAGCTTGATATCTTGAAGGAGATCCGTAGTAAAAATGGGAAAGAAGCAAAAGAGGAAAGCACCTCAAAAGAAGAAGACATCTCAAAGGAACTATGACAGTGGGAGAGCTGATTGGCCACTATGTGGAAGCAACTCTTTAGACTTAGAATCACCTCAGAATGAAGATGAACAAGCAAAAGAATTATCAGGTATGAATTTATTGTCCTTTGGTGATACATTTCTCTGTTCATTTGAAGATAATGAATGTGATAGAAAAACAATTGAATTTGCTCTTATGGGTGAAAGAGAAATAAATCAAATAGAGGCAAAATTTAAAAAGCTCACAGACACAATTAGAGATCAAAAAGATCTAATTGATGAAAGGGAATGTTCCTACAAAGAAGAAGTTACCAGGCCAAAAGCCCAGTTGGAGGAAGTAAACAAAATAAAGAAGAAGTACAAAGAAAAGGAATATCAAAGTCAAAGGCTATAGGATGAAGTGACATCATTGAGAAATGAAGTGAATGAAAAGGACACAACAACCAAGGAACTTATAGAAAGTGTAGAAATTTTGAATAATATGATACATATTCACAGAGATTATCCCGATTATACACTATTGTGGAATACATGCATAATACATAACTTCCTCTACGTTGATCATCAATTTATAGAAGCAGAAACAATAATATGCGCACATAGAAGCATCAATCACACATATCAACACAATATTTCACTGGGGAAAGCATCTCGCTAAAAACCCCAAACTATCTGTATATTATATTGATTGAGAACATGTAACAATACATAGTACAATACTCCTCACAATTATCCAGCACTATCTCCACCTGTTACACACAATATATCTCAGATCTGATCTCCAAATCTCCTCCGCTGCTTGCCTGCCTACACTGCACAATACCTACATGAGAATGAATGAATCCAAACTCGTTCCAAGTTCTATTTACCTTGGAAAATCACTCACACTGGAAATCACGTGAGCACAGGCTATATCACTTGGCATCTACTACGCAATTCTCATGGGCATACTCAATCCATTGATTGTGCAAGATCTCATGCACAACTGATAGTCACAACTCACCCTTTCACTTACCTCTAACACTTGTCTCCACTGAACTGTCCATGCACTGAGTTAACTGATATATTCTTCAGTTGCATTATGAGTTAATAATTAGTGAATTAATTAATAACTAATTCACACAACTCATCACTTAGTCTATTGGCCAGTTAGACTAAATACAACTAGTTCAACTAAGTCAAACTGAACACAACTCCATTATATGCTCATCTAACTCCACAGAATTCAACCACTTGAGTTCTAACTGAAGTCATTCATGCAATAGCTCAGTCAACCCATAGGTAACCATGTGATTCCTTCAGGCAGTTGCATGTGCCACATTTGTAGCTCCAACTGAGGTGCTCCAAGAGGATAAGATAAAGTTTATAGTCTAAATATTATTATGAGACAATAATATTTGACTTTTCTATTTTTGACTAGCAGTCTAAAAATAGACTATGATCACTCTTGCTGTGATCCAAAAATAGAAGTCCATCTATTTTTCCCAACATGACCAATCATCCATAAACAACATCCTGCAACTCATAGACATGATCCATATGTCTAAAAATAGACTTTGCGCCAAAACTTGCCTGCGAGACCACTTAGTGAAGGTGACTCCTTTCCACTAAGCTCCATCATCTTGTTGCATTCTCAACAAGCATTTCTTGTTGCACACTTTTCAACATACCCTTGCGCCTGCCATTGCTCCCCTGCAACCTCGACCTCTACAATGCCTTTGCCCTCATGCAGTGGCGGCACCCAGCACCCGCACAACCACTGGGATACGTTGTATTCTTTATTGTTGCACCAATTTTGGCTCGGGTATCCACTTCACCCACATCCTGAATTTTCAATTTCTCATCCCTTCAGCCATGGTTGCTCATCCCTCTGTTGATTTGCCTATTAGCTCCACTGCGACGCTGCATTCCATTATGTCCAATTCTGATCGAAATTTGCCTTCAGTTGCAAACAACATGGTGCGCCATAGGATGCGCAGCCGTAGGGGTGGGAACCGAGGGAGCCTGAGTCGCTCCCAGCGCTCTTTTGCTTCAGATACCACTTCCTCTCTAGCTGAGCAGAATATTGGTCGCTACCCAAGTACGCGCAGTGGAAGAGGTCGCTTCCATTCGGTGGCCTCTGCTACACCTCCCAGTAGCTTCCCTTCCACTTCCGGCCCATCTCCCAAAAGCACTCCACTAGCTCCCCAGCTGCATTCCCAGAATGCCCAATTCACCTTTCGCTCTTCCTTGAACCAGCCCCTCATCACTCCCACCATCACCATTAGCTTTCATGAGGAAAAACCAAATTTTGAAGCACACGATTATGAGGTTGGAGGTCGACGCATGGCAAACGAGGAACAAGGAGCAATGAGAGATGGCCGCACCAAAGCAGTGGGTCTCTCAAACATTGCTAGTGGCGGAAGCACCATAGCGGGGAGCAGCCAAACCAAGGCCAAAATGGAACTGGCTCAGACAAGTCTTTATGGTGCAAAGGAGGGGAGCCAGGAACAGTAGACCAGACACGTAGGGGAGGAAGTGCAAGCGGCTCTGCAGATGAACTGGGTCATAGACGAATACTGCTGCATCATCGAGGAAGAACAACAGGAGTTGCAGGTTGGCGACATAGAGACTTCGCCGCTGGCAAGTGGCGACATGGACGAGTATCGATGCTTCATCATGGAGGGCACCCTCCATCGCCGCCACGTCCCTAGCCGCCACCTCATTGCCGTGTGTTCACCGCCTAGTCTGGCACCTTGCTGCCACTCAAGTGCCACGCGCATGCCTAGTAGACTATCACTCAACATGCCACGTGTCTTAGGTTCATTTGGACTTTGCTCTTCAGCTTCTGTTTTCAATGGGTTTTTTCGGAAAACTTAAAATTTTAGGCTCTTCAGTTGGGTTTACTTTTTCTAGTCTCCTCAGATACAATGACACAAAAATGGATAATTTGTTGGTTTCCCCTGCGTGGGCAACAAACACTTCGGTTAGGAATTGGTTTCCCTTCTGGGCAGTTCAAATCTAGTTTTTTGTTGGATGATGCTTTTCCTCTGGCATAGCTAAGTGCAGGCTTCAACCCCAGTGTATGATACTTTTTTTACCTTAATAGAATTAGCATAACTTAAAATATATATATATTCTACAACTTCACCATCTCAAAAACTTATTCAGAAGTTCATATTAGCAATAACCATGGCCCCTTGTTCTAAAAAACCATTTGTAGATCCCCTCTGTAAAATTACAAAAGATTTCAACCATAACCCCTTTTTCAAAATTCAATTTACTTCCAAATTAACCCACAAAAATATTATAAAGATTAATTTTTCTAAAAATTGCACCTTTCTCATTTGCTTCCTACAAATTGCTCTTTTTTGTTGTTGTTGTTTTACAAAATAAACACCTCTAGTCTACTTAATTAGTCAACAAAATGTGTTATAGTGGGAGAAAATTATAAATGTGACCTACCCATCCAAACTCAAACTCTTTACGTCCTAGGGTGTCACAACACGCTTCAATAATTGTGTGATATATTCTTTCTATGACTAGCTCCACACATTGTACGTTGCGTCGGGCGCAGTAGGGGGGGCCACAGAGAGGGCGGTAGGGGTTTGCAGGGGGGCAGTACCCATGGTTTTGTGCATGGGATTTGCACATGATTTTGAGCATGATGGTTTTCTGCCCATGGTATTTTGTAGATTCGGTCAAGGGAACTACAGTTATGTTCTAATCCAGGGCTAGTGGATTGGGGTTTATGAATGTTTCGGCATGTGT
>APFE030028878.1:0-57440 GCA_000404065.3 Pinus taeda
GTTGTGGAATAGCAAACCATTGTGATCGATGCAAATATATTTCAATACCTACTATCCCTCAACCAAAACACCCTATAACACCCTATAAGACTCGCTCTAAGGACTTTCCACATCATGGCTGGGCCTATATAGCCCCATATTGTGGCTTTTATGCTTGTTAATCTATTATTCATGAAATCTTTGATAACTTTTATATATGAGAACTTATCCTAATTAATGGTATTAATTATGTGACCAAATGGATATGGTTGTAAAAGACACCTTGAATATTCATCCCTTGTTTTCTAAACTATTAGATAGGCCAAGTAAGATATACACACTGGGGCATTTTGTAACACCCAAGAAGATGTCGATTTTCAATGACAAGGCGGCATGGATGGAAATCTATATGCCTATGACACCAATAGAGAATGGTTCCACATAATGAGAAATATCATAAAAGTCTTGGAAGCATATTATTTTTAAAGTCATTATAAATATTCAAATATGATTTCTTATGTTCAGTAATTATGCATCTAAATTATGGTCTTTGGTATGCAATTAAAAATAAAAATTATTTTATTTGAATTTAGTTTTGAACGAAAATGGAATTTTGTTTACTTCATAGTAAATTTTATAAACCTCATCCAAAGAAGAAAGAGATAACATCATATATGTCTACTCAAAACCCTCAATTACACTATATTTATTTTTAAACTATTTTATAATAGAAGTTACAATTATAATTGTAAACTATTGACTAGACTTGAGAATAATATTTGTTATTGATTGGTGGGATGAAGTTACTTATACACTAACCTTAGAGAAAATGTGATGGAAAATGTTGGACTAATCTCATTCCAATGAGACATCGTAGAGAATAGTTGTTGGGGAGAGATATTGGAAATATTTTAATGTTGATAAATAATATGCAATTTAAATAATGTTTTGTTGTTAAAGTGTAAGAGTTTTTAAATATCATAAAAAATTAGTGGGTAATATGGTTAGAGCTCATTGGTGACATGTGAAAAATTGTCATGAATAGACATTTATACTCATTTATTAAAATTGTTTCTCTTGAAGACATATTATTCATATTACTTTCAATGAGATTGATACATAGTTATCAATTGCTATTTATTTGTTACTTCGAAAAACATACCAATAACATAAGTTCAACATTTTAAGAGTACTAATAGTGGTCACTATTTAATAGTCTGCTAAACTAAAACTATATCTACTAGATAAAATAAACCTATAATAATAGACATGGTGTTAACAGTAACATAAAATAAATTTTCTTACAAGTGTCGAGTTCTATTGGATTTCACATCGTAGAAGTATCAACCTAAACTGGTGGTTCTTGCTCACCGTGATTATAAGAGGAGGAAAATTCAATAATTTCTTTTTCTTGGTAAGACTGTGACCTTTTCGTTGACCCTATCAACTATGTCTAGTAGTTTCTTCCTACTTATAATCAACTCTTGTTGTGTATTTTCTCTTTCTATTAGGATTCTACAAATTAGGGTACTTATATGCTAGTAGAGACCAATAATTTAAATGTAATATGTTGTCTTAACTCTTGTTGAATTGCCCACATATGGAATCCAATCCCTGCTTTAATAATTATTAGGTATGTAACATCTTGATTAGTTTCTCTTCCACACATGAGATGGCTCTTTGTAGCACTATAGGGATCATGTCCCTATAGTGTTTCATTGTTTCCTAAGCTATATCTGTGACCCAATTTTGGCGGGTTGAAGAGAGACTAACTCTTGAGGGAGGGGAGAGACCAACATTCCATCATATACCACTTTTCTAGGCATTTTAAATTTGATGTCTTACCATAACTAAAGGCTTAAGGTGGAGAGGGGGATCAGATAAAAACACATGCAAGTAGGGAGGGGATAAAACTCCAAGATAACTATATAAGGGGACACATATATGTGGAGGGATAAGTTTGATATCTATAGAATGAGAGAGGTAAATATAGATGGACATATCAGGGAAAGCTTAGGAGCAAGGAGAATTTTAAGGATCGAAATTTATTTTAATGTTTAGAAATATTAGTGAATCTTACTAGTCCCTAATGTGAAAAATGTAAAAATTTTGGTGATACCTTTATAGAAATATTCAAATTCTTAATGATTTTATATTAGCATCTACAATGCTTTAGTTATTTTGAGCTGATAAAATTTTATAACATAAATTTGGGCAAACAATTCTAAGAATAATATGAGAACTGGTGAAACTTTTCTTGGAAAAAGTGTAGAAAAATAGCCCAATTGTGAATATCAACCCCTAAAATTTTCCTTACATAGGAGGAGACAGAGAAAGGAGGTCAAAGAAAAAGAGAAGAATAAGTCCAAAGGAAGAATGGGAACTCACCACAATAGGAAAAAGAACTCCCCTAGAATTACCATTGCTAATGAAGGGATAAGAAACTAAAACCCACAAAACCAAAATATGTGTTGAATGTTGTCAAGAAATCTAAAATTGATGCACACTCCCAAATGTAAGTGAAAATTTTACCAAACATGTAGGGAAACTGATTGTTGTGATCTATGCCATTAAGGGAATTTCACCACATGAAGAGTTTCCAACCAAGAATGATCACAAGTCCCTCATTCCTCAAACCCTCCATGAATACACCCTATAGGAGTAGTAACACCACACAAGGTTTTTGCTACCCATGGATGACAAATTATTTTCATGCAACAAATGTTATGCAAAGCATAATTTTCCTCATTTATCAACCCCCATCATTTTAGTATAACCATCTACCTAATCTTTTCATAGTAACATCCAAACTTCATATGCAAGTTAAGTTCTAGCCTTATTGTATTAAACCCAAGTTCCACATGATTGATTGTAGATGATTTATAGGTTCACACATATATATTCACATTGTTTCTATAGATTTATGTATGAAAACCCCTGCAAGCTTCCATTTGGGAGGAAGCCTTCTTTTTTCATTATGTTTCTGGCACTCATCACGAGATGAGGATGGAAGTCTGTTGTATGTGCACCCACCATGGGGGAATTAATTAACAATGTTAACGTAAGTAATCTAAGAAATAAAATCATCCTCATCAGAACAATAATATTTCAAAGTTATTATCCCAAAATATGACAAAAATGTGTATAGTGTTTAATTATAGTTAGATTATTATTTTGAAATTAGGGAGGTATCATCAATGGAAGTGATGGATCTAAGGATAGGAGTTAGGGTTTCTTATGATGTGGTATTTTTTGTAACATAGATATTTTTTGTTCCCACTTCATATGGTGATTTACAATTTTTGGATCTCAGTTCTAGATGGGAAATGGTGGAAGGATTCCTCCATTCATTGGATCTGCCACACAAAATATTAGATCCTTATTCATTCTATGGATTTCCTTTTTTAGCAGGTATATTTATCTTAATTAAGGAGATAAGGGTCTCAAGTGATGATTGTCTTTCCCGTGTGATAGATCCTACTCTCAAACCTACAGATCTTATATTTTCGTTGTGTCGTATTGTTGCTTTTGACATTTCTGGGGACACAACAAGAGGGTTTCTATGTCAAAGTCAGGTTATTGTGTTGCGTCTAAAGTGGATATACTAGGGGATGTCTAGTCCTCCTATTCTCCTTGGAGTCAAATGGTAGAAACTAATCCATGGAAGGTCGATATTTTGATCATTTGGAGAATGGAGAAAAAGGGGAATCAAGGGAAGTGAAATTCTATTAGCTACCTGGGTGGATCAATGGATCATTTAAACCTTATGGTTCTTGGATTTGAAGTTGTAGGTCGTGAAATTCACTTCTAAAATCCACAACTGGTAAAAGAATCACTTCCCTTGATTCCCTTAATAACCCCAAGTTCAAATATTGTGGCATTAAAATTGACTCATCCATCATACTAAACTTGAGGTTATGTGGACGATGCCCTGAATCTAGTAACCTTAAATATCCATCCTCTTTCAATGATGCGATAAGAGTGAGGAATGAAATGCACAAAACTTAATTGATCACCTCCCCAATATTCCAGGTTCCTATATTTTGGAACAAATGAATCAAGTGCGAGCATTGATAGTAAACCTATTGGAGGTAAATGAACTTCACTTTCAATTTCAGTCCAAAGCAATCATATGCATATTTAACGGATTCTAGACCAAGAAGGAGAATTTACACCATTGGTATTTTCCACTTAGACTTAAACTTGTGATATTCACCTATGTTTGAGGGGATTTTTTATTGTCAAATTGTATACAATGAAAGATTTCGATTATGTTTTAAACAAGGGACCCTAGTTTTGTGCTAGTGTGGGTATTTTTATGATCCCATGGGTTTTGGGCTTTGATGAAAATACCACGGGGGTTATCCAAAATGTGAGGATAGGTCTTGTTACTCAATCTCCCCTTGCATTTGTGGCATCACGAAGTGTTAGAAGGAATAAAAAATTCTTTGGAAACTTCTTAAAGGTGGATGGGGATAGAGTCACAAAAGGAATTTTCACTTTTGCTAGGATGTACGTAGAGGTGAACCTTAGTAAAGGTTTACCTAATCACACTATTTTGATTCATAATAATTTGCAGTTGTCTCACTCTCTAGATTTTGAAAACACGACATTTAGATGTCATATTTATCTTCAAACCAGATGTCTTCAAAACTCATTTCCTCAGGCAAATAAAGACCCCAAAAGAAAAACAAGACAAACACAAAAGCCAAAGGTATGGAAGCTCTCTAATTCACAGGATACTGAAGCATAGGAAGAATAAACCCTAGAGAATACTACAAATGTTGTTAAATAGAATTCCCAATAAATTATAGAGAAGAAAGTGGTGGAGTAGGTAGTTTTGATGGTTCCATTTTCATCCAACGTAACAACGACTATAGCTCATCAACAATAGATTGAGAAGGTTTCCTATAAAAATGAAGCAAGTGATACCAAAATAATTGATGCATTAGAGATCTTGGAATCGAATAAATAAACTTTAGTAAATGAGGAAGCAAATCAAATGGCCATTATATCTTCCACTCTCAACTCTAGTGGTTGGCAAAAAGTGGAGAAAATGAAGGGTAGAAAAGAATAGTTTAGTGTTATTTCTTTTTGAGTTTTCTTTATTGGATAATAGGTAATACTAGTTTTATATAAAAAAATTAGCATCTCTAAAATGTAATTTTTTTTCTTTTGAGTAAAATTGCAATTTCCCATTGAGAAAAAAATAATTTTGACTTTAATAAATTAATATTGAGAATAAAATAAAAATAACACTGAAGTGATATTGATCACCATAACCCTCACACAAGTTTAACAATTTGAAGTACTTACATGCTTTATTCATCACTCATGTTTACATTACATAACATTGACTTATCAAAGAAGGGAAACTGTGTAGCAGTAGTCCCTACCAACCTGCAACACCTTTAATTTAGAATGGTTCATTTCTCTATAAAATGTTCCTAAAAACTATTTTTCAAACATAAAAAAGTAATTTCACAACTTCAAATTTTACATAAGTACCATGTAAAAAATAATATAATTATATATCTATATATATATATAATATATAATCATTTTGACATGAGCAATAAACAATTACACAAGAACATAATATTCCTTGAAAAATGGCATTCTAAATTCACAACAAACATTGAATACTAGTTATCATTTATAAATGAAAAGTTATTTTTAAAAGTCGGTATCATTAATTTTCTTTCCAACCATGTAGTGTGACCTACATGAAGTAATATTCCTTGAAAAATGGGATTGTAATTTCACAGTAAACTTTGAATATTAGTTATCATTTATACAGAGAAAATCAATTGAATTATTTATAGAAGCATCACTGATTTTCTTTCCACCCATGTAGTACGACCTAAAAGAAGTAATATTCCTTGACAAATGGGATTTTAATTGCACACTATTGTAAAATCCAAGGCACAAGATTGTCCAATAGCCCTTCCCTAGACTCACATGGTTTCCTCGTACCATGTAGCCCAACAAGTCCAACAAAATACTGCAACTGATTGTTCATGAATTCTCTCTATTTATTTATTGCAAAGTATTATAGAACACTATACCATCATCTTCACCTTAAATCATTGTGATAACAATTGAAATAACAAATGTTACTATCCTGGATACACATTGGACTGAATATGTACACGGAACATAAGATTATCTACTAGTTGATAAAGATTAAATGTAAAGTTTAATGGAGAGAACATTTGAATATAGAAATCTACAAAAATACATAAAAAAAATATAGAAATGATTATTAAAACACAAGGTAATGACAAATGTAGTTTAATAAGAGGACACATCAACCTCATAAATATAAACAACATAACGAAAATGGCATTGTTACAAAATTAAAGTTAAAACAAACAAGTAATTTCTCATTCACAAAATAATGAGCTCTGACAACCACAAAAATACACAACTCTTCATTCAGTGAGTCTTCACTACAACCATCAAAGTCCTAAATTTGATAATTTTTCTGAGGAAGAAAATTCCACCTAGAAGGAATATCTGAAATAGAAAAGTTGCAAACCCGATAACTGAAAACTCCAACAGGAGACTTTAAAAGAATTGACAGAGAAAAATAGCTGACTTATTTACATAAGTTTGTACCACTAATTTTATTTCCAAATATCATGAGTTTTATGATTTGATGAAGAATGAGCTAAACATTAAAAATGTATGAGTTAACAAAAACTGAGTTAATCATAATATTTCTATAGGTTGCAATGCTAACTTATTTCAGAGTTTTAAAATGAATATAAGCACTTTTCAACTAACTTTGGGATGTGTTTCTTTGGTTTGTTAATTTGTTTATCATTGGAGAGATTAGATTTTGGTTAAAAACTTGTGATTTTGGTTAAGAAATTATGATTAAAAGGTTTATAATTAGTCAAAACTATTTAGGTATTTCACTATGTTTGTGCGAGGCCATTCCAACCTGCAACATAGTTGGATTTTTAAGCCGAAAGACTCTATAGCCTAGTACGATGGCTACATAATTGATGAAATCAAACATAGCCATCTTGCTATGAATGATCATTAAAATTGATAATTGTCTTCACATACACTGTGTCGTGTTTCCATGAATGAACCAACGGAGCAAGGGCCTCCACCACTTAGACAAGAGTTGAATAACAATGAGACGTTTTGGAATGGTATCTGATAATGAGTTATTCATTAAGACTAGATTGGAATCTAACAACCCCCCTTCTTTCAAAATTTAGAATAAATTATTGCCATTCGAACACAATTAGTTATGGAATCTCAGCCATGTGGTATGCCTTCTCAAATTTCGCATTCAAAGATCATTTTCTTTGGCATCTCAGCTATGTACATTCTTACTACTCACAAATAAAGATAAAGGAAAAGTGGGCCAATAGCTTGAAGTAATATTCATTGAGAAATGGTTTGTAATTTGGAGAAAAGACATTGAATATTACTTCCCATAGACTAAAATGCTATGGCTTCTGAGCCACATAGTATGAATTTGACATTGAATACTACTTCCTCTCCATACTCAGAGAATAACTTGCAATGGTATCTCAAACACTATGACTTCAGGAATGGCATTATACTTGCACAACATACATTGAATACTATTTATTCTCTATAATGTCTACTAGAATGGCATTATACTTGCACAAAAGACATTGAATATTGTTTATTCTCTACACTCTATACTAGAAGACTAATTTTCTATGGCATGTCAACTGTGGTATGAGTTCAGAAATTTCATTCCTGTTACAAATAAAGATGAAGACAAATGGGTTGATGTCATGAAGTAATATGATAAATAAAAATAAAACCAAAATGGCTTGATTGCAATAAGTAATATTCCATAAGAAATGTCATTGTGATTGTAGAAAAGATATTTTCTATTCGCTATGTCTATTGAGAAACACCGCTGAGTTATTTACAAAGGTGTTTGTCTTTCATTTTCTTTCTAAACATCAAGATTTTTATGGTTTAAAAAATATTAACAAAAAATACAAAATTTTATAGTTTCACAAATATTGGCCTAATAATAATAGTTTTGTAGCTTGCAAGGTTAACTTATTTAACCTCCACCACTGGGACCTAAGTTAAATAACTATGACAGATTTTGATAATTTGGATCTAATGAAAATGAAGAATCACATTGTTCCACATTGGTGCTCACTGGGAGAACCTCATCACAAGATGGAGATGCCCATTACCGGTATCACTTGTTGGGAGAACCTCATTCCCTACCAGTCTATGCCTATCAAACAATATAGGTTACCCTTCCACTCTTTCCCGAAAGAATTAAAAAGGAAGTTCTTACAAAGGAGGGGTCGAAACTTCGCATGCACATTTCAAGATTCATCAGGGTGAGAATATGGAATCCAGAAGACTTTTGATGAGCTAAGACACAATATCATTGGTTAAGTACTCCTGTAATTCTTCTACTAACCACTGTGGTACTGGTGAAAATAAAGAAAATAAAGATCCAACCAACTCACCTGCAACCATATCAAGTTAAGATGTTCTCTTCATTAAAATAACACAGAAAATAGGTTGATCTGAACATGATCTTAATTCAAATTACAGAACATATAAGTTGATTAAGCTTGTGAAAATAACCGACTATTGTGTAAGCGATATGTGTCAACATGATGTGTCAACACTATGTGCATGTTGACCATGTGTTTGAATGCATAACAACCATATATGTTAAACGTTAAACAAATAAAAACTTGTCCAATATGCATCTAGTGTTGAAATGCAAGCCACATGCCCCCGTGTATCATTGCTATCCTTTCTTGAATCACCACATACAATTCATAGCTTTCACATACAATTCATAGCTTTCCTTTTTTAGAATATGTGTAAAGTGCTCCTGTGTTTGGATTCCTAAGATTTTTTGCTGACGCTACTTTCTATAACAGAGGGCCACATAGGTCCACACCGTTGCAGTTCATGTCTCAACATTCCAAAGAGCCAAAGGGTTGCAGAGATCCACACAGAGCCACACAATTTATGTCACAACATTGTTAGCATTGAGGGCTAAAGTTTTATGCTTTGTGAGAATGATCTTAAGCAGATATTAACCACTAAAGATATACAAATGCTTAGCTATGAAAATTCTTAGCTATGCAGGGTTTTATCCTACGTATGACAAAGCCCCTGGACCTCTGTAACTGTACTAACCTATCTCGATGGTACAACCATATCAATGCCCTCATGACTCCAAGGTGTGCCCTTGGTGCTCCAAGGTACTCTTTTTTACCATAAACAGATCTTAAAAGTCAAATTTTAGATTTTCTTAATGAGTTTAGAATTATCATTTTTTTGTTTGATGCTAACCTCGCTCGGATGCATTTGATGGAATGTTTTAGGGTTAAAAATTGCCTCTGTCTCTTCTTGCGTTAAAAACTTAAAGGAAACTTATTTCCTCAAATGTTGAGCTAGATAAACAATTCATGTTATGTCAGGTGAGTCATTCCTGCTCAAGATCCCTATGAAGAAATGCCTATTGATCAAATCTACTAGGCTATACTCTAATCAACTGGGTTTGGCTACTTGACCGAGCCACTCCTCAGGGCCAGTTCACTAAGTTTTTACTTTAACATACATAGTTAGAATAAAAAAAGTTAATCTCACTATTTCATTGTGTAGAAGTTTTATATTTCTTGAAAAGAAGTTGTGATAATGTAAGTTCAATTGAGTCTTACCAGTAATTTCACTTGTCTATGCTTGTCTTGTCTTTTCCTGTCTTTGTGTCAATTCTAATTCTCCATGTATCCATTTATAATTGTTTTGTCTTTGAATCAATGAATTATATGTAGAGGGAGAAGGAAAGAGGCAAGAAAGAGGAAATCTTGCAATAGGAAAGGAAAGGGCATGAATTACAGTGAGCTATAAGGGCGTAAACTATTGTGAATAGCTAGAGCCTTCCCTTGTCCTTGCCCCCGTCTCGTATACCAAAATGTCTGTTAGCTTGTCAGAGTTAATTATAATCAAGGGCCCTCACCTAATCAGATGCAACTAGTGAGGAAAGATACTACGTGAATGTATGCACGCAAATGTCAAAGATGTGTCATCAATTACAGAATGTCTCCAGGCCTCGCATGGGTCCCCATAGTGTCTTAGCTAAAATATTGGTGACTCCGCTCGCTGGAACGATCAAGATGTATGATTCATCCACGTCGTGCTAAAGATACACCTGCAAATCCCACATGAAAAAATCCATTTACTCCAATGAAGAAACGATAGAAGAATCGATTATGGTATATGAGTATGGGGAAAAAATTGGGAACCAATGCTTTGAGCGAATTATGACGATTGTAGCGAGAAAGGGAGCAAGGGAGCGTTGAGGTATCTATGATTTTAAGAAACAAAGTGTTGTAGGTATCTGTGATTTTCATAAACAATTTTAAAGGTTAGAGAGAGGGGAATGGAAACTGTGTCTCCCCCAACAGTGGAAATTGGTTTTGGCCATGATCAATGTTCCTCTTGGTTAACTGCCACTACTACTAAAGAATGAAAATGAGAGGGGAAAAATACCCACAAAGCTTGTTGCCTGTAGCCACGAAATGACAAACAAGCCATGTGGCAGACAAAAGAAGAAAACAAGCCAAGTGGTAGGCAAAAACAAGGCAAGCGACAGGAAACCAAAAAGAGCATTTATAAGATTATACACCTACATTTATAAGATTTTATTAGCAGTTAATGTCAAAAGACTAATGCTAGACTAATGCTAGTGTTAGTCTAGCTATGAAAAATGTGAATGAATAAATACGATTTTAACCTCAGAAGCTTAGTATAAACTTTGGATATCCGTGTAAGGTTGTCTCCATGTTGCCTCGTTACACACAAGGTTTCCAATAAGACCTCCAATTCAAAACTTTGGTTAAATTTTCGTGAAGCCAAATTGCGAAAGTGAAAGTTTGGTTGAAACGTATTAAGTTTCAGTAAAAAAACGAGTCAACGCAAAGTAATATAAGTTCAACGCCCATTCGAACGCTATAATCCTTGCATTGGAAATGACTAATAAGGCGTTTAGATTACATAACACTGACTTATCAAATAAACTACGTGAAAAACATACAAAATATTTATATTATATAATTATATAGTGTATAGATAACTTGATATTAATATAAAAATATAATTTAATTGTATATTTTACAAAATAAAATATATAGTAATTTTTATAAAATAATATCATAATTCATTTATAACGTATATTAACTTTAAATGATACAAACATATAGTTGGGAACATATCTTAAAGGATGTTAAATCTGTACATGTTTCTACGTATTCGAGTTGTAACTTCAATTAAGTAAATATAGATATACATTTCGGCATGTCTTCAAATCTATAACGGCTTTACGTAACTATGTGTATTATGTCGAGATACTATCATTCTTATTTCATTTCTGGTAATAGTGATATGGTGGACTAGTTTTAGGATTTTATATGTAATTTGTTTTGCCATAAAATTTTAATAATTAATAGTTAGTTTTATAGATGAATGGGAAAGACGTTTTATATGTGATTTTCTCTGCCATGTGCATATAGTTATAGTTATATTTTCAATTGGGAAGAGAAATTGACACAATGACACGTTGTCACTATAGGAATGAGCATTTTGTTTAATGTGAGATTAAGGAAGAGCATAAGGGGAAAATAACGTCAGTAAGAAACCATAGAAGTCTAGTTTGAATTTATGAAGTTAAATATTAAATGGAAATTACAAAAAAAAATTGAGTGGAATACTTGAGGATAAATTTGGATTAGGTATATGTCCACCATTATGATTAAGGACATACTATAGAAATTTGGGATGCGGATAATGAATTAAGAGCCTTCATTGTTGATACATGGTTGGAACCAAAAAACAATTGAGATCAATGTAATTACTTATAAGGAAAGTTATGTCGCACTAAAATACGCCGTAGTAGTTTGTATCATATCTTCATATTGATTCAAACTCATGAGAGGAATTCTCCTTGCATGGTCTTTTGTTAGCCTTCGAGGAGAATCTTAACATATTTTGTTGTCATAATTTACAACTAGTTAATGATACAAGTGAGATACAACATTGTTTCCTTAAGTGAGTTTCACTAGCACATTATGGAGTCTAGGTGGATATGTAAGAAAAGGCTTATAAGGAGATTAAAGTTATATCAGTTTTATTTTTAAATTTAGCATGTTACATGGTTATTCTCGTAATATATCTATTAAGCTTTTAATGAATAGAAATATGAAGAGAAACATTTTCAATAATTGGTTGTTAGTGTTGAAGGAAATGTAACTAGGTTCAGTCTTCATAAATGTATTTTTGATATTTGTATTTATTCAAGAAAAGTTTTTTTTTTTTTTTATAATATATGTCAATGAGTTTCTTGCTCGTTGAAATATGTCTAACACATGTTTAAGTGTTATAGGTAAGTCAAATAGTCAAAAGAAAATGTTGAAGACCTTAAGGGCATGTTGCACCATGTATATGTTTGTATAGAACTCAAAGAATACTCCTCCAAGAAAAGTCAAGTCTCCTCCAAGCACGTGACACCACCAAAGAAGCCATCTAAAGTAAGCATAACAAGTTGGCATTCTAGTCAACCTAAAAGGAGGAAAAATCCTCTATATATAGAGGTTGTCCACTCCATTACAATGTCAAGGAAGGATCTCTGAAATCAGTGAAGATAGAAGCCAAGAATAAGTGAAGGGAAACAAGTCTAAAGGGTCTCCAAAGTGCAACGAAGAAAGGAGAAAGAAAATCTAACCTATAGGATTGTTTCTAGGGCTAGAAACAATCACACATGCGAAGAAAAAGAGGGTAAATCTATGGGTATGACAACAGCTAGAGAACAATCCAAGAATCATCATTGTTTGGGTTAGAAATAAGGCCTACAAGGCCTCTCAAGTCAAATGAAGAAGTATATCTCTTTATTGAAGGTAAAAGGAAGATAATTATCAAGGGTACTTCTCAGACGTGCGAGAATTAGCATTGCAGTGTTAACACACTAAGCCTACCACTATACATCAAGAAGGGACTTGGTTGATCAAGAGAAGGAAGGAGTACTCTTTGGTAAAGGATATCACTAAGTACAAAAGATAAGTATCTCTTCTAAAAGGACTACTAACAGTGGAAGGAATAACGAAGTGTTGGAAGGAAGACAAAGTGTCGGGGAGACATAGTGCATAGAAAAGGAAGGACTTGACTTGTGCTTGAAAGATCTTCTAGTCAAGGTTCTAAGGTTTCGTATTGATCAAGAATGAAGCTTCAATAAGAGAAAACTTACCGAAGGGTTTTCCTCTCAAGAGAAGAGAGGTTTTGGCCCTGGCAGAGAGCCAATATATTTTTTTCTTGTTTTATGTTTTGATAGTAGTTTGATGAAGCACACACACATGAATTAATAAGAGAAGAAGAATATTAAGCTAACAAAGACAATAAAATTAAAAATACTTCACAAATTGTTATGTAGTCTCGAAGAATCACTCTACACCTAATTGCCCTAGATTCTTCAATATGGTATCAGAGCTAAGGTGAGACATCAAGGAAAGCACATCTTAAAAACACTCATAAGCTGACTCATCAAGGAAGGACATATACAAAGTTTAATCTTGAAGCCAAGAAGTGTCAATTACATCAAGGACAATAATGTCTACCATCTATCATTCATCAAGGAAGACTACAAAGCAAGAATAAAAGTGTTACATAAAGGGACTACAAACAAGAGCAGCTCAAAGAGGGACCTACATCAAGCCAAAAATCACCAAACAAGTCTCATCACCAAACAAGCCCACTTGGAGAAAACATCTTGAGTAACATCAAGATTCAAGGAAGGCAAGCCATCAATACTTCAAGGAGAAAATAAGTCAACTACATCTCAAAATATATCAAGTATATGTCCCCTTTTGAATATACATCAATGCATTTTTGCAAGGAAAGAAACAAATTGGTAGGTACCAATAACTTTCTTACATGGAAGAAGATGACTAATTTACTTCTCAAAGACAATGAACTTCTAGAACAGTTCAAAGGGAATATCACTATCCCCACTGAGGAACAAACCCAAGCCTTGGCCAAGTACAATAAGGATGAGACAATAGCTCAAAGGATTCTAATAGAATCTATCAAGGACACTCTCATTCCTTATGTCTCCAAATTCAAAACATGAAAAGAAATCTATGATAAGCTAGTAGAGCTATTATTTGTATCCATAATCAGATAAGTGATATCTCTAACAAATGAATTCTACAAGATGAAGATATAAAAATAAGGAATAGCTCCCTACTTCATGAAGATCTCTGAGATGAGGGATCAACATCAAGAGCTTGGGGAAGCCGTGTCTGACAGAGAAATGACAACTGTAGTACTCAATGCTCTACCTAAGGATTGGGGCAACTTCACATCAAACATATATTCCAAAAAGGAAGAAACCACACTCAGTGAAATGTGGTCTCTATGGAGGAGAAAGGAAAGTGGACTTAAAGCAAATGAAGATGTGGGATCAAAGGAGCAAGCATTTTCTACCATGGCCAAGAGAAAGGGAAAATTTGGAAAATTTGGTCCACAAAGAAAAAACAACAAATATATGTCCAAAATCGAATGCTATGGATGCAAAGAATATGGGAAATACAAAAGGATTTGTCCTAAGCTTAAGAAGGACAATAAGAACAAAAGAAAGAGGCAAGAAGCTCACATGACCCAAGAGGTGGAAGAAGAAGAAAATAAGCAAAAGAAGGAAGATCCTCCAGATCTCGACTATACCTAAGTCAAACTCTTTACTTAAAGTCTTCTTTCAAGGTTATGAGTAGGATAGGAGCATGTAGGAATAAAATAAAAATTGCATGGCTAGAAAGATCTTCTAGAATCTATAAGCATGAAGTACATAGAGTTCTAGATACTCATGTAGAAGTAGCATTTATAATGAGAAAAAATGCATGGTTAGAAATATCTTCTAGAATATAGGAGCATGGTAGATATAGCTCAAGATATTCATGTATAAGGAGCATACCTCATATAGGACCTCATCCATGATGAAAGAAAATTGATCATGATTAAGAATCTTAGAAGACCTCCATCATCAAAAGAAAAGAAACATTTGCAAGGAAATGGTCTTTAAGATCCTATGATGGAATCTTCAAAAGAAGGTTCATGAACCAAAGAATATTTCTCATTAGGAATCCCATTCATAGGAGTCAAGAAAAGGATGATATATAGGCAAGCTAAGATGAAGCAATAAGGGCCACACCAATGACAACCAAATGAAGCTAAGATGATCAAAGGAGAATCAAGATGAGGTATGTATGCATCAAAGTTTAGTAATGTTATCATTTGTATATTATTTAGTCATGGGAAGAGTCCTATAACATGATCAAGTAGGAAAGAATCTCTTTCAACAATGACATGCTCAAAGGCCTGTACTATAATACAATGAAGCTCAACAAAAGGAAGTACTCATGTAAGGAATATAAAATTGCTGACTAAGAAGCTTGTGAAGAAGAAATGATGACTGGTCCTAAAAGAAAGTAATGAATAAGTGCTCCCACAAGGAGTAGAAGGTGGCTGACCAATTAAGAATCAAATGAAGAAAGAGATCAAGCATGTGAAGAACACCATGATCACAAAGAATCATAATCTGACAAGATACATTGAAGACATCTCTGGAAAGAATGCATGACAACTTTGACAAAGGAAGAAAAATATCTAAGGACCCTTGACATCTATGAAGGCCTTGGAGATATGAAAGGTCCAAATAACTAATTCTACTCTAATGAAGATGGCATGACGAGGAAGCCATCCAACAAAAGCAAAAGCAATGTTCAAGCAATATCAGGATGAATTCATGAAGGGCTACTAGATCAAAACATGGGAACAAGAAAGATCAAGGAAGCATCCATGAGAAGGGTATTTTGAACCATGGAAAATATGACAATGGAGTAGCCACATAACAAGAGATCCTGATATATGACAAGAAGACCACTTTCCACAAAGGAAGCAATGAAATGACAAACCAGGAAGAAAAGTGATTGATTGATGGTGCCCTACCAAAAGGAAGTTCAAACCAAGACTTCATGATATTGAAAGAAAGAAGAAGATCAAGAAGCTGAAGGACCCAAGAAGAAGAAGTTGTTGATGAATGGACAAGTCCCTAGCTAAGAGGTAGTTATAACAAGTTCCCAATTACAAAGGAGCTTAGAGAAGTACCTTTTCAGAAGATATGTGGGCATGTCTTCCTCAATTGAGAGGAAGTAGTAGTCACAACATTCTTGTCTTCACTTGGGAAGCAAGAATGGGAGGATTGGGTAATCATCTGGCATCTGATACTCTTTGAGGATGTGTAGGGCATCCAAGACAAGAATAGGAGAGAGGACCAATATTCTTTGACGGCTCGAACCCAAGACAAGAATAGTCTTAGAAGGTGATACTCAGTGAATGCCCGGGTGGGTATATACCTTGAGAGACAATGACTAAGTTGTTTATAGGTCACTGGCCTTTTCAACATTGTGCTCTAATCTATTGAGAGATAGAGTTGTTAGTCAATGCATTCCTGTGGAAATATTGTTGGTTATTATGATTCTATAACAGATGGATTACAAATTTGGTTTCTCTTATTTGAATTCTTCAATATTGAAACTTATCCAAACATCTTGTAATGTTGTATGAATACCTCCCTAGCTAAGAGGGAGTGTTGAAGGAAATGTGTCTAGGTTTGGTCTTTGTAAATGTACTTTTGAAATTTGTATTATTCAATAAAAGAAATAATATTTTTATAATACATTTCAATGAGTTTCTTGCTCATTGAAATAGTTCTAGCACATGTTTAAGTGTTATACGTAAGTTAAATAGTCAAAAGAAAATTTTGAAGACCTTTAGGGCATGTTGCTCCATGTATACATTTGTATAGAAGTCAATAAATACTCCTCCAGCAAATTCAAGTCTCCTCCAAAGCAAAGGCACCATCAAAGGGTCTCCTCTAAGCATGTGACACCACCAAATAAGCCATCCAAGGTAAGCATAACAAGTTGGCCTTCTAGTCAGCCAAAAAGGAACACCAATCCTATATATATAGAGGTTGTCCACTCCATTACAATGTCAAGGAATCATCTCTGAAATAAAAAAATATAGAAGCCAAGAAGAAGTGAAGAGAAGCAAGTATAAAGGGTCTCCAAAGTGTAGCGAAGGAAGGAGGAAGAAAAGCGAAGGTATAAGACTGTTTCTAGGGCTAGAATTAGTCACACGTGTGAAGAAAAAGAAGGTAAATCTAATGGTACAACAACAGCTAGAGAATAATCGAAGAATCATCATTTTTTAGGTTAGAAATTAGGCCTACAAGGCTTCTCAAGACAAGCAAAGAATTCTCTCTCTCTCCATCGACGGTAAGATGACCCTAATTCTCTAGGGTACCTCTCACATGTGCAAGAATTAGGGCTACAATGCTATCACATTAATCCTACCATTACACATCAAGAAGGGACTCGGCTGATCAAGAGAAGGAAGGAGTATTCTTAGGTGAAGGATATCACTAAGTACAAAAGATAAGTATCTATTTTAGAAGGACCACCAAAAGTGGAAGGAAGAATGAAGTGTCGGAAGGAGGACAAAGTTTCAGGGAGACATAGTGCAGAGAAAAGGAAGGACTTTATTTGTGCTTGGAGGATATTCTATTCAAGGGTTTAGGGTTTGCTATTAATCAAGAAAGAAGCTTCAATAAGAGAAAACATACCAAAGGGTTTTTCTCTCAAGAGAAGAGAGGTTTTAGCCAAGGCAGAGAGCCAATATGTTGTGTTCATGTGTTATGTTCTAATAGAAGTTTGATGAAGAACACACACACGCATTAATAAGAGAAGAATAAGATTAAGCTAACGAAGACAAGAAAAGTAGAAGGACTTCACAAATTGTTATCTAGTCTTGAAGAATCACTGTACACCTAATTTCCCTAGATTCTTCAACAATTAGGTATATTGTTTTTTTTATATTTATTGAAGGTCAATTGTAAATATTTCATGTTATATTGTGGTCCATATATGCTATAGAATTATAAGTATTTTTTGTCTTTGTGGGGGCAATATATCATAAAATTTAAGATTCATATAGAATGCAATGTTTTATTTTATGACAACATAGCGAATTTAGGGTTAATGTTGCAGACTATTTAGGAGGTGAGCTCCTTTTCCCTATCACAACCATTTTAACCTCAATGTTAATTATTGAGGCACTCTAGCCCTCCTCGCATGTGGCTACCTCCAAATAAGCATTTTCATAAAGCCTTTTAGTTGTTGAAATCCCCAAAACTCCATTATAAATGAATTTCCATTGGTATCTACCATGTTTTCCCCTACGTCAATCTCCCTTCTTTAAAAAAAAGTGACCTTTAAGATGTATATCATAAATGAAATAAAAAAATATCACTAAATCCTCTCTCCTCTCTATTTTTTTAACAGAAGGGGGTTTGCAATTCCATTCACAATAATGATTTTTTATTTGGAAAACCAAATATATTACTTTAAAAGAAATATTTTAATTTTTAAATTTAATTTCCCTTCACCAAAACTCCTAGAGTTGCATGTTTGTATTTCAACATTGTAGAACATGAAATAATGAAAGCTACCTTCATTTGTTCCTATGCCAAAGGATCTTTACGATTAAATTTTATGTAATTGAGAGGAAGGACCTCATCCTCAACTTTAGTCTTTAGTTCCTAGGGAAAGCTAAGCTTTAAATTAATCCCTGGACTCAATCATTAAACTCATTCTTAAATACAAATTGATCTTCCTCGGTATGGGTAACGATGTGTAATATCGCATTGCAATGTTGGGAATTGAATGTCGTAATGTATATTTGAAATGTAGTGGGTAGATTACACTTCTTCAGTGTGGAAACATAGATAAGAAGTATGCCTATATACGTTAGAGTCCTTGTGGATATTTATTTCAATAAATCAATTTTGATAGTGCCTAATTTGCAACCAGCCTTATGAAAATCCGTTATCCACAACTCATTAATGATATTGTAATGCCTTGATAAATAGTATAAAAATCCAAGTTGATGGATAGGAGTAAAGAAAGAACAATATATAATATACAAGGATTCTCCTCTAGAATTTCTTGTTCCCAAGTTGTAACAGATTACAAGACTTTCCATCAGTGTTACAAGAAGAAAAGATATTTTGAAATAGTCTCAAACACTTACCACCATGATTAAGATATTTATCAATCTCCTTACAATTAAAAGATTACAAGACTTTTCATCAGTCTTATAAGAAGAATAATATATTTTGGAATTGTCTCAAACACTTACGATCATCATTAAAAAATTTATCAATCTCCTTGCAATTAAAAAAAGAAGATTGACCCTTCCCTCATAAAACAACAATCATTTTCCCCTTGCTCTACTCCATGCATATTATATTTACCTTTCCATCCATCGAAAAAAGAGAAACAAATATAAAATACTATTACAAAATGTTAAGAAAAAGTACAAATTCTTTGACAACCCAACAAAGTCCATTTAAAAAAAACCTATGAAGGGGAAAGAAGCTAAAATGTTTAAAAATGTTATATTCTAAAACAAAAAAAATAAAATAGGGATAAAACCCAACTTGACATCAAATTATATAATTCTATACCATGACAACCTTAATTTTAATATACAATAAATTTACTAAAATTTATAAATAGCATTTAATTTTAATAATAATTATTTTATAAAAATTGATGTCACTCTGAAATTCAAAACTTCATAATGATTATGAATTCCTTTTTTGAATGAGTAAAGGTATCCGTTTTAACTCAATATTATATAACTATAAAATGAAATATATATTCTTAGATCCAAATGTATGGAATTCAGATATAACCTGAATTGATTGTCTCTTCTCGTGATCCTAGCCATAGCTAAGCTGTTCCAAAATAATTCTTCATCTAATATCTAGGAACCGTGATTTACTTGTGCTTTATACACTAGAATTATCATTAACGCCTCTATGCTATAGTCTTGTATTTTTCTAACATCATCCTTTACATTAACAAGCGTAAGTTTACCAGACGTAACTCTTAATTAGAAATATTCACTATGTAAAAACTCTTAGATTCTCAAGTTGTACTATTTAAGATATTGTATGGTATATGTTAACGAAGGGGTCGAAGAAATAACGATAAGCAAACAACAATTATTGGGAAAATGTATTCCTCTCTCACTGGTGACACCAAGATTAGTAAACGAGTTTATTCTTTGGCCTCCCTCTTTGCACTTCATGTCTGAACATATATTTGAAGTTATCCCTCACTTATATTGCCACCCATTACGAGTGCATGAGATATTTAATGTCAATGTCCTGTTGCTGTTAGCCGATGTGCAGCGCAGGTCGATTGCACATTTGTATGGTTGGAAAAGAGATCTCTAATAATGGGATATTTGTTTTGAATGGGGGAAATGATTTATATTATAATGGAAAGTAATTACATGGGGAGCTATTGCACATTCGTATGGCTGGAAAAGAGATTTCTATGGGGATATTTGTTTTGAATTGGGAAAATGATTTATATTATAATGGAAAGTAATTACATGGGGAGCTATTCTAGATAAGGTAAGACTTGTCAAAAGGAAACTAGTCCAAGAGTCAAAATTAGACACTAGTCATGTGTTTCTTTCACGTTATAGTTGTGCTATTCAATTGAATGGACTATAGACAAAAGAGAGTTACAATATTTTTAATTGAAGATACATTGTAGCGTTATTAAAAAAAAGAAATAATGAATTACAAAATTGGTGTGGCAGGAACACCCGAAAACCATGTGAAGAGTGCAACCAAAACGAGAGCCAAGAGTGCCATTGTGAGGGAGGAGAACAAATCGAAGAGTTGAACAAGAAATAACACAACCAGTCCAGTGCCATCGCATCATTTGCATGATGAGACCAATCCAAGGAGACTAGTAAGAGATGAGAACCAATGAAAGAGGCATTGAATTTTGTTGAGGAGAGGCAGCGATCGAGGGTGCCATAGCCAATGGCACATCGTTTATAACCACATGAGCCTCATGATCCTCCACTAAGTCAGTACCTGAAGCAAACAGTAAATATTTCTCCACTCCAGCTAGTCTGGTGTCTTAGTATCCTTTTAATGTCTTCCTCTCCTGCAAACAATCGATAATTGTCAACTTGTTTGTCCCTCATAACCATGCATATGAGGATGTCAAGTTGTTGGTGTAGCCGTGAAAAGAGCATAGGTTGCGAGAATTTCTAACATCAAAATTATAACCATTAAGGAAAATATTTACCCAAACATTATGTCTGATAAAAAAGTAAGTTTTTACAATTATTTATACTATAAAATTTTTATGAATGAAACTCTGTAACCTCCACAATTTCATCAGAAAAATTTCTTGCAATCAAAACATTTTTTAACAACTAACAATATAATTTTATTATTATTATATGTAAATATATAATATAATAAATCATAAATATAATTTATTATTATTATGTAGATATATAATATAATAAATCATAAAAATGTGTTGCAGTGCCTACATATTTTTCCATTAAGGAATGAATGTGGTCTTTTATGTTCTGTCTATATTTCCTCTGTATAATTATGAATTCTATTGGCACAGAATTTAGATGAGAGAGTTGTAACGTTGTTTGGCGAATATGATTGAGGCATAAGCTCCATTGACCAACATTTCAGCATTTGGACCGATTTGTGAAGGAAATTGGAGCCAAACTATCAAGACCGTAATGTGTTGTGCATGTACTCTGTAAGTTTGATTTCAAATGTAAAGAGACCTCCATTCAAAACAAACCCCATTGAAGTTGAGGGCATAAAAATAACGATATTAATAAAAAGGGATGAGTTATAAAGCATGTCGACGTTGTTTGTAGATTTATGGTGATAACGGTCGGGGTTGGAGAAAGCATCCGAGTTAGAGGTCTGCAATTTTTTGTGATTACTGCCAATGTCGAGGTTGGATCTATGGTCGTTTCAAAAATGTATATAAGCGATAGTCAAGTCATCTTTGACTAGAAATGTCAATAGTTTTAACAGTCGGTCTAACAGCCAATCAGCATGCTCCCAAAGAAATATAACACCCTAACCTCCAACGAATTGGTCGCGGTTAGAACTAGTAAGTGTTGAGGAAGTGAGGAAGTCAGCATTGTGAGTGACCAGTGGAGGAGCTTGGATAAATCGTCCAAATAAAAAGAGTTAAGGTTCGACCTCCCAACCCCTTTATGTGCGACCTAGGGCATCATACCAAGTTGGATTTCAACCTTTAATCAAAGAAAAAAAATTGTGAAGAGAATTACGCTTTTAATGGGAGAGCAAGGGGTCTAGGCTCCTAGTAAAAATAAAAAATAAAAGAGAAAAAGGTCACACACCATATGTCATCTGACATAGAAAGGTGAAGAGAATCGGGTTAAAATAAAAATGTGGTTCCGCACAATAAGAATGTGTTAGCGAGAACATAATTCAAGGGGTTTTATTTTATTAGAATGTGTCTACATAGTGTGGAGGTTGGAAAATGTTAAATACTCTTTAATAGAATTTTAAATTTACAGTGGAGTTGTCGTTGATACAATAAAATAATTCCACCGTTTAGAGAAGAAGTTAAAGGAAGGGATACTTTCTTTTTTTGGTTTTACAATATTGAGAAGGAAAGAAGCATCCTCGGTATTATAGCAAGCTATGAAAGGGGCTTACTATCATTATGATATTAGAGCCCTACGAATCAGAGCAAGAAAACAAAGCCAGTTGTTGATTGGGAAAGACTACATTAAGAAGATAATTTTGGTAAAGGTTTTTTTTTGGTAGAAGAACAAGTTGGTGGATTTTAAAGCTAGTGAAGAGAAGACACTAGACTAAAAAGGTAATTATTTCTCCATTTATTTTAATGGTGATTGAGGATTTGACAATTTTGTAAGATAGGGTTGAGAAAGTCAAGCCCAAAGACAAATATAGAGGATACAAGGGTAGAAGATACTTTGAAGAGGGATAGAGATATCAGAGGAAAGAGAAACTCTAATAAAAGGATTGTAGGAAGCTAGGAGGAATTCCAGCAATTCCAAATTTGGATATAGGCAAAGGAATACGATCGAGAGGAGTAACTAAGAGAACAGGCATGTTGAAATCTCAGAGGAGGAGAAGGAGATCGGTATAATTGGTTTTATGTTTAGATAAGAAATTTGTGAGCGCAAGTAGTAGCATATACAAAATAGATGTTATATGAAGCAAGGTGAGCGTAAGAGGCTTTGCTAAAAAAGAGGAGATGATATGGGCTGAGGAGAGAACCATTTGTGTTCTCGGAGACTATGAAAGAAGAACCCTTTTCAATAGAGAAGCTGCAGACATAGGGAATCATTCCAGCTAAGGTTGGAAAGAAGGGGGGACAGAGGAAGTCCTCAAGGAGAAGAGAACAAGAAAATTTCTTAGAAGGTGAGTAGAGGATCAACAACCAGAGAGGAGCAAGGAGGTGTTTGGGTAACAAGTGAGGTGAGGCTTGTTCAGGGCTAGGTTGCATATCATAGTGAACATGGACAACCATAAGCAGAGAAGGAAGAAGGTGATCATTGTTGGTCATGATGAAGGGTGGAGTAGAAGCCAAAATATAGGGGAGAAGGATCCAAGAAAAATGGCGTGAGGAAGGTAAGCCAAGAAGAGTTTAAAAAGGAGTCGTTTGAGTTCACAGAACAACATTATGCATTATTGCAGCTACTACAGAAGAGGGAAGAAAACTAGAGATAAGAATTAATGATGAGGCTCAAATTATGTCTCAGAAATAAGAGTTTTAAGAAGAAATCCCCAAAATCTAGGGAGCTAGGGAGGTAAGGGATGAAGCCATTGATGAAAGCCTAGATGGAAGAAGAAGAGCTTATAACTGCTAAGCCTATTGAAGGAGTAGTTCATTCCTACAAACCACTTCATGGAAACAAAGAAAGGAGACCAATTGAAGGCCCCATGAGCTATGAAAAGAATCCAAAATATTAGGAGGTGTTGTTTAGAGAGGAAGAGGCTAAAGTCCCTTGTGTTCTTGAAACTAACAAAATCTGCGGTGATGTAGGTATTGTAAGCAAAGAAGATGAGCACCCATTGAAGGCTCTAATAGATCGAAGGCATGGGAAGATTTTCCAAAGGGAGAACAAGAATATTGTAAATGATGTTGAAGCACAATGTAAATGCTTCATTAGTGGAAGAAGAACTCAAATTTGTCAAAAATGGAGTGGAAGTTCACTTCTATGAACCAAAGCAGCGACAAATCCTAGGGGTGGATGATGTAGGGGATGAAATGATGATGTTCTTAGGCTAGAACAAGGAAATAACATGAGCAACATTAGGCGAGGAGGAGAATGAAATTAATTTGTTTTTATCTAATTGTTTGAGTGACTTTGAAATTATAGGTACAAATTAACCTGGAACTGATGATGTACTAGATATTATGGAGGAAATTGAAACTCCAGAAGAGTTGAATTATGAAGACAAGAAACACCAAGAGGAAGCTTATTCAGAAAGTGGACAACCTTAAGGAATTGCAACAAAGGAAGGAGATGTAGAGTTATCTCATGAAGATCATGTGGATGAAGGCCATGAAGAAGCTTAGGCTTAAAATCTCCATGCATATGATAGGAAGCATAATCTTAGAGGTATAATTGACTGGTTATATTTTCTTTTATTGAATGTTCTTTGGATTATTTTGAAAAGATTTTTCTATGGGTTGAAGACAGATGGAAATTGGGAAAAGAGGAGAAATTGCATGTTTTGAAGGATTACAAATGGATTCACTATGAGGATGATGAAGGGAGAGATGGTGAGAAGTACTCATCGCAATGTGTTTTGGTTGATCCAAATAAAGCCAAAATAACCCAAGAACAATAATACAACCAAGAGTTTTTCATTGACAAAGAGGAGACAACACTGTCTCATACAATCAGGGAGAAAAAGAGGTTGAATTATGAAGACAATTATGAAGTAGGGTACATATAATTATCTCAACAAGAAGCATGCCTAGACATAGATGAGAAGGCTAATGCATAGCAAGCCATGATTTTGTGGAACAATGACTAGAGTGTTATATAGGAAGTTGTATGAAATAGTGAAAGGATTCAAGTATAAACTTATTTGTTTGACAAAACAAAGACCCATAAATTTGCAATATAGAGTCAAGAGAGAAAAAACATTTTCCATAACATGTTTATTATATGTGCAAGTGTGACTAGATTTTGAAATTAACGGAATAGTAGCAGGAAACCTTCACAAGTCCAAGAAATAATTTGGCATGGAGACCATGTATTGTGAAGATAAATGAAGAAAAGTGGGAGACGGCTCTTGCAATTCCTGTATGGAAAATCGCTGTGGAAGCAATGGACTACAAAACATGTGAATTTGAAGTATGAAAAAAAAATTGTTATTAGAAATAAAAATTGAGCAAGGCATTTGAAAGAGAAAGAAGTTAGCCCCTCCACTCCAAGATTGGGGAATTCATTTAACCACTAACTCAAAAGACGAAGATTATGGAAAGAATGTACTGAAGGGAGATGAGGTACTTAAAGATTTTTGTGGAAAGTAGAGTGTTCAAAGCACAATTGAATATGCACAAGTGAGACAATCAATGTTGTAAAAGAGAATAAAACAAGAAGGATCAAGAGACAAGTCTGCCTCATGGCAATTTATTTCATTTGCAAGCAAGAAATATGGGGCATAATTTTATTTTTGAAAGGAGACAACAGTTTGCCATGCTGTATTTTTTTGAAGGCAACAAGAAGGATGAATTTTGTTGTTATAGGTCCATTCAATATATTGGAAGTTTATCATTTGGTGAAGAATGTAATGAGATGGACAATGTAATCCTACAACCTTTGGACATGTTTATGAGTATGACTAGTATTAATCGTTTGAACCAAAAAGGAATAAATAGTATGAATAAATGGACATGAAGGTTGAGGAACTAATAACATTGATAAAGGGAGTACATGAGAAATGGTACAATGCTGGAGAAAGAATGACAAGTTTTCGCACTTGGGTTTTTAGAATTAGCATGGTAGAGGTTACAAAACTACAAAATAGAATCTGAGATCAAGGAAGGAAGGAGATGGCCAATACCATGCTGATTGTGCAAGGTTGTCTCAGCAAAATAAGAGACACATTGTAGAATCAAGTATGGGATCCTCACAAATTGAACTGGGGACTAAAGTAACAACATGACCAGACGTGTGAGAAACAAAAACAGTCTATTTGGGACCATGGAGGATTTAGGGTATTGACTAGGAGGTTAAATTTTTCCACTGAAGGAGTTTGATGCATGGGCATCACTCTATGTAAATTATTTTGTTTAACATCCAAATGGAGCGATGTAGTTTATAGAATAACACTTTTAATTTTTTTTTAGATTGAAGTAGGAATATGGGTTGTTAGGATAGCTATGTTACTCATTATAATAATGCCAGTTAGTAGGTTGAGTTGTTAGGTGCTTTTAGTGGCTGTCCAAGTGGGCCTTTTCTAAAGTAACAACTGGAAAACTGAGAATGTGGTAGTTTTGGTAAGCTCCACAAATGTCAAATTTCTTTGTATATGTAGATATTCCTTCATAAGTATTGTTAGAGTATATAATGTTTTGTGTAGGAATTCTTTCGAGAAAGGATTCAGACAAGTTCTTCATAATTCTTGTAGATGTTTTTCATTAAGGAATTAATATGGTATTTTTTGTTCTATGTATATTTCCTCTGTGAGATTATGAATTCTTATAGTTTAGTTATTTAGATGAGAGAATATTAACCTTGTTTAGAGAATATGATTGAGGCAAGATAATGGAGGAATTAAGCCTCATTGAGTCTCGTTAAATCTCGGTGTATAATATCCATTTAACCAAAGAATTCAAGTCAACCCAAGCTCCAGTTACCAGTGTTTATGTATTTGGGCTGATTTCTTATAGAAATTGGACCCAAATTATAGATACCTTAATGTGTTATGTGTGTATTCTATAAGTTTGATTTCAACTGTAAAGAGACCTAATGTAGGGTTACCCCACTTACACCCATAGTAAGCATAAACATGCACAAATATGTCTCTCCTAGGTATTTGACTCACAAAGGAGTCAAATCTACAACCTCTAATGGTTAAGGCCCTCTTTTAGCAACAATTCCTTTTATTGGAACTCAATCACCCAACCAAAACCTCCTATCGGCACTTTAAACCCTTTACTAACCTTTATAAAACCTTCATTGACTCGTAACCCGCACTTTAGACCTTCACTTTATAAACCTTGGTTATACTGGCTTAACACTTGAAACCCTTTATCAATGCTTTATTCTATTGTTCATAGAAATATACCCAAACACGTATAAACTTACCTTTTACTGCCTTTTTAAAGCTTTTGCACAGTTCTCGAGGTGTTCTCTTTATCGCTAATCACAATCGGGGCTACTTGCAGTCACATTAACGCACATCTTCCCACATTCCTGATATGCGATAGCCTTCCAGAACTCAAATATTTATATATTTGTGCCTCAATACTTTATCAAGTCCACCTTATCGCATTTCTTCCAAATTCTGCTTTAGAAAGGAAATACATGAAATGTTGCTCCCAAAGCTTAAGACTGGAACTCAAATAGTATTGAGTACGATTCTATAAGCTATCGGGTCCATGACTTCAACCACTGCTGAAGCACTCCTCCTTCCTTCCGCCGATCTTCGATTAAATCAATCACCACCGTCTATTTCCTTACCTGATCCAACGATTTACATTGCTTTCAGATTGATAACATGCACAGGATTTAACCGCTCGATAGGCAGTTTTCCCTTCCTCCCCTATGCTATGTGTCCTCCTCTGAATGGGATCGGAGCTTGAACCTCAATACCACTTACCATTTGTGCACTGCCCAAAATACCACCTAAGGCTTGTGAAACCACCATTTTGCTGACTTAACTCCTGTGTTCCTTCACATGTGATGGTCGCCAATCTACTCCATCTGTCAGTTCTGATAGATCCTTTAATTTCCTCCGTTGTTCAATCTGGATTGTTGATCATTGAGATCCAATTGTTACTCTGTGCCAGTGCCTCACTTCTCCACTCATTTCTTTTACTTACACTTTACGCTAATTTCCTTGTTTCCTCTGTAAATTTTGGGTTTTCTTCAAGCTTCTTCAAAGGGTTCCACAACTTAACTTGCTCTGAGCTTTAATCCACTAATACTCAATCAATGCTTCTCCAGAGCATATTCTAATCCTTAACTAGATTCAATGACCCATTTATGACTCCTTTGAATCATTTTCTTCTATGCGCGACCTTCAGAACTCTGTCTGCAACCCTATTACAGAACCTATGAATTCATGACTAATTCGTCCATGAAATACTCGTTTCACGCATACTAACATAGTCAAAAATAAACCTCTGTATATCTATATTAACAAATGATTACATTCGAGACTTCTCTATCTCGTACAGGCCCATTCTTCAATATCGTGGCTTCTTCCTTTGACTCTGCCCATAGGCTTACATATATGCCAGTGAGTTTTGTTGAACTCATCCTGGCTCGACTCCTAAATCTATTGAATTGACTCCTAAATCCTCTGTCCACTTCTACTTCCTAAAAGCTCTCCTTATTTCCTCGAATCATGGAATGCTTAAAGAGTCCTAATTGACTTTAGACTCTTTTGTCATTATTGCCCACTCATGTCCCTCTTATTCAAGAGTATTTACAAGATATCTCAAAAATCTAATTTATTCCTATTTTATGCACTCAAAAGCCTAATATTACATTTATTGATCACTTAGGAATCCAACTTCCTAAAAATACATGACCCCCTTATGTCTACTTAATTACAATGATTTTCCTTGGGTTGAATGCTCCTGCATCAAACTCCCAAAGTAGAAAGTATTCATGATCTCCTGATCATGTCTCTTCTAATATTTGTCTTCTTGGATCCATACTTTGTTTTTTAATTTCCCAATTGCTTTGTTCCTTTGCCATTGTTGCACTTCTACAGTCTTTTTCTCTATCTACTTATTCTCGTCAGACAGGTTCAAATTTTGATTGATCTTTCTTCCTGTAGCTGCCATTTTCTTCCATTTGAACTGCTTCATCATCAACTACCACATTTCTTCAATCTCTGTTTCCAGTACAACTTTGGACTGATCCATATTCTTCTTCTTACTTATGTCTCCTTCTCCTTGCTTCAGGTTGTTGCTATTTTCCACTAATTCTTTAAACTACTGTTGGTTACTTTCTCTTTGTAGTTGTTGGTTGACTTTTTCTTCTTCTTTTGTTCTAGTTTCTCCAACTTTTGCTTTGCTTGCTATGCTAAATTTTGTTGTGACTCCTATGCTGACTATATTGATTGCCTCCCTATCATCCTTACCCTCTTTGATGATTGAATCATGACTGTCTAGCTCTCTATCTAACAATTTAACTTCTCTATTCCATGGATTAAATTATTCCATATAATCTCTTCTTTCAGGCTCATCTATGCCAAATCTCCTCCAACATTTGCAACAAAACCTGCACTCACAAAACACTTGTTAAAATAAAAAACTTAAGGCTTCTGTGCCTTATCTTCCTTTGGCAATAATTCAGTTTGCTGCTCTATTTCTTTCCCCTTTGTTAGCACATCAGTATGTTGATTTGAATTCTCAAAAGAACTCATGAGACTGTCAACTAGTCTCACTTCCACATCATCTGTCCTAATGATGTCTTCCTACCCTTATCCACTGTAATAAACTCCTTCTTCTACAATCACACTGTCATACTTTGAATTTTCCAGCAAATATTCCAGCAATGCAATTTCTTTGTGACACTTCGCAAGTGTTTCATCATCACTTCTAATCCTAAGTTATTTCTACTATAATAATTCACTTTTTCTCTCATTTAAGAGACATTATTCATCCTCCTTTACCTCAGAGTAGTCATCTTCTAAAAGATACCTTTCTATACTTCTCACAGCTTCAGAAGATTTATCATACTCGACAAAACACTCTTTTGTTAGTGTTTATTCTCCCAAGGTTAAATCCTTTGCATAGGTTCCTTCCTTCTTAACATCCTTCAGTAGATGTCCTTCTTCCTCAACAGCTTCCATGGCTATTTCCACTGTTCCTATTATCATAGTGAACTGATGATCCTTTACTATGTTTTCAACTAACATAGTCTCTTCTTCAAGTCTTCCTTTAATCTCTTGTTGTTTATCTTCTCCAAGAGTTATCCTTGTCTGGCCATCTACATTATCATTCTCCTTTATGACAGCTTCTATAGAGTCATCCATAGACTTTTTATTCTGGATGTAGTCAAATTATTCTTCTTCTGAGAAGTTTTCTTTGTCACCTTTTATTTCTAGATCTCCATCTCCTCTAAAGACATCTTCAAAATGTTGTTTTTCTCCTGCAATATTTGCCATCATACACAAAGTATCAGTTTTAAAAATATAAGACTCTATGGTCTCACTTTATGGTTCAACAATCATATCTCCTTGCTGTTCTAAATCCTTCATATGATTCAAAAATTCTTTGATGGTCTCCTCTTCAAACTCTTCAAGCCCTTCACTTGGTTGCTTGATATCTTCCCCCAATTGTATATGAGACCTATCTATTTCATCTTCTTTCATAACATAATTTAGGTTCTGCCTGTCTTCTTCCTCTTTTATGACAATATCAGTAAATTGTCATTCTTTACATGTTTCAGCTGCAAACATACACAAATTGTTAGATTTAAAACCATGTGACCCTTTGGCCTCACTTGAAGTTTCAGTCTTCAAGTCTTCATCTTCACTTTCTCCACGAATTCCTCCCTGTTCTGGTTCACAAATGTACTCTTCCATTTCCAACTCAGCTTCCTTGAGTTTTCCCCTCAACCACTTTACTTTATTTTGTTGTAGCCTTCTCTGCATCACATGCCATTTTACTGGCTTCTTCCTCAAGACCCAACCTTGTCTATGATCTTCTTCAAGTATCCTCCTTAATGCATCAAGTTGTTCTTTTAACTCTCCAATCTCCTGGTCAATTTCCTCTTGACGTATCCTCTTGCCATTTTCCTTGGGATCCTCTTTCTTCATCTTTCTTTCGTTGTGGCTTCTCCCTGAACATCTATTATGACTATCAGTAGTCATCTTCTTCTCTTCTTTCTTCATGAGCTCCTCACTCATCTACAATAAGCCATAGCAATAGCTAGTCGTCCTCGCTACAGTCTTACCTCACTAAGCTCTCCTCACTTCGTCTTTTGGTAAACATAGGTCCTCTGTCTGGAACCTCCTCTTGAGAAACACCTTTGGTTCTTCTAGGCTTCTGTAATCTCTCACTCTCTCTTGAGAACACTGTAGTTGCCCTCTCTGTCTAATCTCTTGTTGGATTCATCAGGTTCACTACCACTTCTCTATCAGAGTATTCTCCTTACTCTATTTACAAGAACACATCTGGTTCTCCTCTCATAGTTTCTCTTGTTGTCACCTATGCATTAGTATAGAAACCACACATTCTCAATTTAAAATAGAACATATTACCTCACCTTCAAGATCTCAGCATGATTTTCTTTCACCATTCCACCTATACCTTGGATGGATTTTCCTCTGTTTCTTAGATCTACAAGTTCTCCAACACATCACCTCTGTGTGCCTTCCTTCTGTCAGATTAGAATCTGATCCTTCTTTGTCTGCATAAACACCTTAACACATAACTATGCTTTTAATTCTTTCACATAGAATTTCTTTGTTTTGTTTTAATCAATTCTTTCAACTTCAATTCTGTCTGATTAGAAATCTGCTCTGATACCACTATTGATGCATTGTTACCCCCGCTTACACCCACAACAAGCATAAACATGTATTAATATGTCTGTCGTAGGTATTTGACTCACAAAGGAGTCAAATCTACAACCTCTAATGGTTAAGCCCCTCTTTTAGCAACAATGCATTTTATCAGAACTCAATCACCCCACCAAAACCTCCTGTCATGACTTTAAACCCTTTCCTAACCATTATAAAACCTTCATTGACTCATAACCTGCACATTAAACCTTCACTTTATAAATCTTGGTTATACCGACTTAACACTTGAAACCCTTTATTGGTGCTTTATTTCCATTGTTCATAGAAATATACAGAAACATATAAACTTACCTTTTTCCACCTTTTTAAAGCTTTTGCACAGTTCTCGAGGCATTCTCTTTATCACTGATCACAATCAGGGCTTCCTGCAGTCACACTAACACACATCTACCCACATTCTCAATATGTGATAGCCTTCCGGAACTCAAATATTTATATAGGTGCAACTCAATACTTTATCAGGTCTGCCTTATCACGTTTCCTCTAAATTCTGCTTTACAAAAGAAATACATGAAACGTTGCTCCCAAAGCTTAAGATCAGAACCCAAATAGTATTTAGCCTGCCTTTATAAGCTATCAGGTATGTGACTTCAACCACTACCGAAGCACTCCTCCTTCCTTCCACCGATATTCAATTAAATCAATCATCATGATCTATTTCCTTACCCAATCCAATAATTTACATTGTTTTCAGATTGATAACATGCATGGGATTTAATCGCTCGATAGGTAGTTTTCCCCTCCTCCCTTGCGCTATGTGTCCTCCTCTGAATGGGATCAGAGCTCGTACCTCAATACCACTTACCGTTTCTTTGCCGCCTAAAATACCACCTAAGGCTTGTGAAACCACCCTTTCGCTTACTTAAATCCCACGCTCTTTCACATGTGATGGCCGTTGATCTACTCCATCGGCCAGTTCTGATAGATCCTTTAAGTTCCTTCACTATTTAATCTGGATGTTGATCACTGATATCCAACAATTACTCTGTACCGACACCTCACTTCTCCACTCATTTCTCTTACATAGACTTTACACTAATTTCATTGTTTCCTCTATAATTTTGTGGCTTTCTTCAAGTTTCTTCGAAGGGTTCCATAGCTCAACTTCCCTTGAGCTTTACTCTACTAATATTGAATTGTTGCTTCTCCAAAGCATATTCTAATCCTTAACTGGATTCAATGACCCATTTATGATTCCTCTAAATCATTTGCTTCTCTGTGTGAGCTTTAGAACTCTTCCTACAACCCTGATATAGAACCTACGAATTCATGAGCAATTCATCCATGAAATACTCGTTTCACGCATACTAACACAGTCAGGAATAAACCTATATATATAATATATATATATTATTATAATATATATATAATATATAATATATATATATATATATATATATATATAATAAATGATTACATTCAAGACTTATCTGTCTCACACAGGCCCATTCTTCAATATCATGGCCTTTTCCTCTAACTCTGCCCGTAGGCTTACGTATATGCCAGTGAGTTCTATTGAACTCATGTTGGTTCGACTCCTAAATCTATTAAACTGACTCCAAATCCTCTGTTCACTTCTACCTCAATTAATTCCTAGAAGCTCTCCTTAGTTCCTCGAATCATGGAATGCTTAAAGAGTCCATATTGACTTTAGACTCTTTTGTCATTATTGCCCACTCATGTCCCTCTTATTCAAGAGTATTTACAAGATATCTCACACATCTAATTTATTCCTATTCTATGCACTCAAAAGCCTAATATTACATTTATTCATGACTTAGGAATCCAACTTCCTAAAAATACATGACCCCCCTATGTCTACTTAATTACAATGATTTTCCTTGGGATGAATGCTCCTACATCAAGACCCTCCATTTGAAACAAGGCCCCTTGAAGTTGAGGGCATCGAAGGTACAATATTAATAAAATTGCGTGAGTTATAAATCATGCCAAGGTTGTCTGTAGAGTTATGGTGATAATAGTAAAGGTTGGAGAAATCATATGGGTTAGGGATTTGTGACTTTGTTGTGATTACTGTCAAAGTCGAGTTGGGTTCCATTGTAATTTTGTAAACGTATGTAAGTGATACTTAAGTGATCTCTAACTAGGACTAGAAATAGTTTTCGTAGTGAGGCTAACACTTAATTGGCATACTCCAAAGAAATTATTACACCCCCACCTCTTATAAATTGCTCGAGATTAAGACTAGTTAGTGTTGAGGAAGTAAGGAAGTCAGTGTAGTTGGGGACAACTGAACGAACTTGGATAAATTTTCCAAATAAAAAAATGAATGTCCGACCTTTCGACTTCTTTCAGTGTGCCCTCTATAATAATACAAAGTTGGATTTAAGGCTCTAATGAAAGGACAAGTTGGATTTGGGATTTTAATGAAAGAAAGGTTTGCATGAAAAGGGTTACGCCTTTGAAAGGAGAACAAGGGGGCAAGGCTCATGGTTAAACAAAAAAGACAGCCATAGGGTCACACAACATAAGTCATCTGACCAAGAAAGGTGATGAGAATTGAGTTAAAATAAGAAGGGGGTTCAACTCAACAAGATTACAAACAGAAACGAGTTAAAATAAAAGAGGGGTTGAACTCAACAAGATTGTGATAGCGAGAACATAATTCGAGGGGTTTTATTTTATTAGAATGTGGCTACATAATGTGGAGGTTTGTAAATGTTGAAAGACTCTTTAATATAATTTTAAATTTACATTGGTGTTGCCTTTGATACAATAACAAGAATTCCACAGCTTAGAGAAGAGGTTAAAGGCCAGGATACCTAGTAATTTTTTTGTTTCACAATTTTGAGAAGGAAATAATAATTTTTGTAATATAGAAGGTTACCAAAGGAATATGTTATTATTACTAGGAAATAAAGGAACCAAGATTTATGTGTGAGGAGGTTCGAAGTTCACATCTCTTTGTTGGAAAGGCAGAGGAGACAAAACACAAATTACACAGAAAACACACGAGTTGCTACTCTTCTATTGATCACACCCAAAATGATCCTTACAATGAACTCGATGAATGGTATTTAACCTCTTCCAACTAGATACATGCCTAAAATATCTGGACATGCAACCACACACTAAAATTTGTCTATCACTTAACTCGAATTGACTCAACACTCCAACACTCAACCCTCAACACTTAGTTAACTGACTCTCTAATTTTATCCAACTCCTCGCGCAGAAACAATTACAATTTCTAACACTCCCCCTTAATTATTACCATATGACTCAACATAATTCAACATAAAACAACTATGGCTGCTAGGATTATAATAGAAACTGACTCAACTATCACTCAAACATGCATGCTGGTCTATGTATTAGCTATGCTTACAATGACTCAATACTTTCACAATTTTGCATTTTATTTATCTCTTCTTCCAAATTTTAAATCCTTGAAATTGCTTTATTCTCTGTTATGCTTTCTTGTTGTAGGCTCCATGCTCTTTTACTTTTTGTTGTTTCAATTTTTCTTTGATTTTTCTTGAATTTGTGCTGAAACACAATTTCATCATGTCTACTACATCTTCCTCTTCAAATATTTTTTCAACCATGGATTGCTGCCGAAACATTACATCTTCAAGTTGTTGCTTTGCTTCTTTCGCTTCATATTCCTTTGTTTCTCTCTGCCATATTTCTTGATAGAATAATATGATCTCTTCTTGACTCCATTGTTGAAATATCATTTCAATCCATTGATCTCTGTCTTTAGAAAAATCCATCTCATTCTTTTCAGTTTCATAATCAGGTACTATTGTTTTTTTCCTATGATCTACACACTCAAGGTCATTATTCACCATTTCATTCAATTCATTTATTCTAGTTGCTGCTTTAACACTCACACCAATTTGTTTTATTGGCTTTTAAATCCATTCTTCAATGAACTTCAAATTTGCATCAAACCTATTAATAACCTTGTTTTCAACCTTTTTGAGCATGCTTTTCTAAACACCTGCATATTAAAAATTAGTCTTGAAGACGCATTTATTATGACTCTCTTCTGTGAGAGCTTCCTTCTATACATTTGCCTTCTTTTCAACTGCATGGATTTTTTCTTCCACTGTTATGTTATTAGTGGATATTCTCATTGAAAACTCTTCAATCATTTTATCTTGTTCTTGATCATCAACTGCTGCTAGATGACATGCTGCTTCATGAGTAGTTCCAACTCCTTCATATCTTGCTGCGAGAGTGGTAGCTTCAACCTTCAATGTTTCATCAAACATTGCACTTACCATATTGCCATAATTAATCTCTGCTTCAAAAAGAAACCACACATATAATCAACATAATGTTCATCCACACTATGGTGGGATATCCAAGCATGCATGTGCTCATTGTCAATTTCAATAACAATTTCAACTTCACCAAATCTACCAGCTGCGGTTGGATTCACCAATTCACATATACCTTTGCACTTATCATCGCCATGTGTCTCATCATAGTCGGATTCACCATCATCTCCATCATCCACATTACAGTGGATTCCTTGAGAATTTATTTTCTCTTGCTCTGTTTCATGCATAGAGTCTTCAACTTCTCTCTTAGCTGCAATCTTTGTTGCGTCTTCTTCATCCATATGCATTCTTGCATAAAGGGTTTCAATTTTATGGTTTTGAAAACCATCATACGCTTTTGAGTGCGACTCTCCAAGATCTGTTGTTCTATCAGAGTCTTGCTCATATTTTCTTGAAACTGTGGCTGAATTCTCTGCTTATGACATAACCTGTTGTTGCATGTCACTCTCCCTTGCACCAAATTATTTTTCGTCTTTTGCTAAACTTCTCAGTTCCTCGGCCGCGGCCTGAACCTTTCTAAATATGGAAATGATCTTTGCCTCTTCTTTTTGATTTATTTTCTTCATACTCTTTAGTCGTGCTTTGTGACCCATGACTGCGGTCATTCCTCTGCTTTATAGTTTATTACCTGATTGCATGAGGTTATCTTCCATATCGCCCCCGAAAAAAATTATTATTTTCAATATGCTCCTTGGTAAGGCACAATCTTCATAAAAAAAAATGTCATGCATAACAAAACACCAAATAATTATGTAGACCAACAAAATTTACAAAACCCTAAACTATCTTGCCAAAAACCCTTCAAAAAAATTCTTTATACCATGTATCTTTGTTTTTCTTCTCATATATATATATATAATATAAACCTTTAGAAAAATTATCTTCCTTCTCCACAAAACCCTCTTGCTGCAATTAATCCTTTCTAATGATTCAAACCTTTTAATGTACGAGCTTTTGCATTTCTAGGAAACCTTTAAATCATCTCTTTCAAATCAAACAATCTTCATGAAGCCCTTCTTTAATTGTCACCTATTAAAAATAGATTTAATGAAACAAAAAATGGCGTGACTTTCACACAAAAAAAAATTAACGTTTAAATTTGATCTCTCGGTTGACTTTAACAAGTACTCTCATGATCCTTAAATTTTTAAACCTTCAGAGACGTCATACCCTTTACAAAAATCTTTTGAAATTTTGCGGGCTACTTGTGATAGCGTTAGCCGCGGCTTATGGTGGATTTCTCCTTTGCACGCTCTCTTTGGATGTAGCCCTCATTCTTGATGGCTGCAAGAAGAATGATTGTTCGAATTTCTAAGCCACTACACAGCCCTTCCAATTATCATCTCTATAAACCAATTGATCACTAATGGGTCCTTGCATCCTTTGGGTCCCACAATAATAGTTGTAGTAGCGAAGGCTACTCATTATTTTTCTATTTTATCCTTTGGCTCCGATACCAATTTGTTGGAAAGACAGATGTACAAAACAAAAATTACACACAAAACATACGAGTTGCGATTTTTCCATTGACCACACAAAACTTGATAAAAATGGCAATGTTTGTATTAATGAAAATAAAACCCATTGGTGAGCTCTACGAAAGAGAGTTTGAACCAGGGGAGTCTGGATTTGTAGAATGCTCTACATTGTTCATCACCATTACACATTAAATAAAATACATGGTTTTAGGGAAGTTAGAACAACATCCTATGAAATAGAAGCTAATTCCTATCCTGAGGCTATGTGAACCAAATCTACCTATTCTAGGATATTCTCCATTATCTTCAACACTCCCCCTTGATGGAGAATGGGTTCACATATATGCCTAGCATCTCCTTAAACATTTGAAAATTAACCTTTCCAAGGGGCTTAGTGAAAATGTCTGAAACATTATCACATGTATTACAATATTCCAGATGAATTTCTTTAGATTGCACTTTCTCCCTTACAAAATGGAATTGAGTATCAATATGTTTCACGTTTTTGTGAAACACTGGATTGTTGGCCAGCTTTATTGAACTTTGATTGTCGCATCTGATTTTTGTTGTGACTGCTTGTTCTTCCCCAACATCCTAGAGAAGTCTTTGCAACCAAACCACCTCACACATTGCTGCACACACGGCTAGATACTCTGCTTCTGCTGAGGAAAAGGAGGATGTGTTCTGCTTCTTGCTACTCTAAGTGATCACCCCGAATCAAAGACTGAATGCATAGCCTGTTATAGATGTATGATCATCTACATTTCCTACCTAATCTGAATCTGCAAATCCTGCTAGTCTAACATCATAAGAGTCAGTGTAAATAATACCATAATCTAAAGTACCTTGTAGATACCTCAAAACATTCTTCCCTACATTCCAATGGTTTTCAAGTGGCTTAGACATAAATTGGCTTAACACGCTGACTGCATAAGCCAAATCAGGTCTAGTGGTGGTTAGGTAGATCAGACTCCCAACCAGCTATCTATAAAGTGTTGCATCTGCCGCTTTTGAGCCATCCTCACACTGCAATTTGATATTCTGTTGTAATGGTACCAGTGCAAACTTACACTGATCCATTCTAAACTTCTCTAAAAGCAATTTGACATACTTTTCTTGAGAAAGAGATCTTTGACCCAAATCTCTCCAAATCTCGAGACCTAAACAATATTTGAGTTCATCGAGATGCTTCATCTCAAACATCTGTGACATCTACTGCTTGATTTCATGAATTAGATATATAACATCACTTGTAATTATCAAATCATCTACATATAATGAAATCAACACTACACACCCTTGTTCATAATTCATGGTGTAAAGATTAGGGTCATTCTTGCTTCTATTTTAGCCAACTTGTAGAAAAATGAACCAATTTTCTCATAACATGACTTGGGAGCCTATTTTAGTCCATAAAGTGCTTTCTTCAACCTATAGACTAAATGTTATTTTCCCTTTTAGAAAAACCCTTCCAGTTGCTCTAAATAAACCTCTTCTTTCAGTTCTCCATTCAGAAATGTAGACTTTACATCTAGTTGGTCCATCATCCAATGTTTTCTAGTAGCTAAAGCAATTAACATTATGATGGTATTCAATTTAGCTATAGGGGTGAAGGTTTCTCCGTAATCTATCCCTTCTTTTTGTATATAACCCTTTGCAACCAACCTAGCTTTTAATTTTTCTATAGTTCCATCTGCATTAATTTTCAGTTTATATAACCATTTGCAACCTATGACCTGTTTTCCTCTAGAGAGTTCTACTGATTCCCATGTGTTATTTCAGATTATTGAATCATATTCCTATTCCATGGCTATTTTCCATTCATTACTTTCATTTGATTCTTTATAACTAGATGTTTCAACAACATTCATCATACTAGTTATAAATGCATTTTCCCTATATCTTGCAGGAATTTGAGCTTTCCTACCTAATCTCTTGAGTGGTGGGGTGGTGGTTTCAAACCTTATTTCTTCGGGCTGCTGCTGCTATTGTTGTTGATGTTGCTGTTGCTGATGTTGCTAATGTTGTTGTTGATGTTGTTGTTGTTGTTGTAGTAGTAGTAGTTGTTGTTGTTGTTGTTCATCCTCTGCCTTTGTTTGTTGCTCATCCTAATTGTTCTCTGCATTCTCTTCTTCAAAGTACGAAATGTCCCATCCATCATAGTGCTCATTAGTTTCTTCACAATCCTACTTATGGAATTTAACATCTCTACTAACAAAGGTCTTGTGTGTAGAGGGATCAAATAATCTGTATGCTTTATATGATGAACAATACCCTATAAAACTACATCTGATGGTTTTTGAGTCTAATTTTCTTTTATCTTCCTTTGGTATGTGGGCAAATGCTTTACATCCAAATATTCTTAAGTGTTTTACTACAGGCTTATATCCATATAAAGCTTGAAAATGAGTTTTAAACTCAAGACTTATTGTAGGATTCCTATTTTTTAGATAAACCACGGTATTCATTACTTCAACCCAAAAACCATTTGAAAGATTCTTACCTTTCAACATAATTCTCACAAATTCCACCAGAGTTCTGTTCTTCCTTTATGTTACTCCATTCTGTTGTGGAGTATGGGGTACCGTGAAATGCTACAAAATTCCATGATCTTTACAATATCTGATAAGCTCTTCTTTCTTCTATTCTCCCCCTTGATCAGAACAAAGAATTTTTATCTGTTTCCCTGTTTGTCTTTCAATCATATTTTTAAACTGCTTAAAGTATTCAAATGTATGACTCTTCCTACTTGAGAAATACACCCAAGAAAACTTCGTACAGTCATCAATAAATAGTAGGAAATACACTGCACCTCCTAATGATTTTGTCTGCATGGGACCAAAAAGGTCTGTGTGCACTAACTCCAGTATATCCCTCTGTTTCTTTTCTACTCTAACATGGAATTATTCTATATGCATTTTTCCTAAAGTACAAGCATCACAATCATTATGTACTTGCTTTAGCATAGGAAGATCTCTTACCATTTCTTTCCTTTGTAGTAACAACAAATCATTATAATTGATGTGGCCGGATCTCTGGTGCCAAAGCTCTTTTGTAGTCAGGCTCGCTGGTGTTAATGCTCGAACCGGTGCAGGTCTCACATCCAACTTGTACAATCCTCCTGTCCAGATTCCTGTAGCAACTGTCTTCATACCATATAGCAATCCTTAATGTAACAGTTAGATTTAAAGAATTCAACTTTCAAATATTGATCTATAATCATTGATATAGAAATCAAGTTCTTTGTTATGCCAGGTAGAAACATTACATTATAAATTTGTTTCATATTACCATAAGGTAGAATAATAGAAACTTTCACACATCCTTTAATTTGATGGCTTTTGTCATCTCCTAGGTAAATCTGTGTGCCTTCATTGATCTCTTTAAAATCCTCCAGCCAATGCTTGTTCCCTGACATGTGTGTTGACACTCCTAGACCTACATATCAAATATTTGCATCAACATTTTCATCACAATCTGCCATGAACAACCTCAAATTCTACACCTGATCACTGTTCATGAGATGACCTGCATGTCTCTTTGACTTCTGCTGTTCTTCATGATACCTTTTTTTTCCTACATTCCCTGGAAATATGACCCAATTTTTCGCATTATAAACATTTTTTTTCAGAGTAGTTTTTATTCGGATGCATACGTTGAGTTAGATTTGACCGTTTATGTGAACTTGCTCCATTTTGCTGTTGTGGACCTCCTTTCCCTTTGTAGAAGTTTTTCCTCGCCACCAATGCAATATCAACACTCTGGGGCTTCAGAGTCGATATCCTCTCCTCTTCCTGCATCAATATACCTATCAACTCTTCAAAATGCGGGATCTTCTCTCTGGCATTGATCTCAATGACAAACATCTGATAATCATCAATGACACCATTCATTGTAATGGTCACAAGATCTATATCGTCCATTGTATGACCAATATCTGATAATTTGGTTTCCATATCCTTGATCCTTGCTATGAATGAAGCAATAATTTCATTATCCTCCATTTTCACGGAAAAAATCTTACTCTTGAGAAACAAAAGACGATTTGAATTTCTAATCTCCTACAATTCTTTAAGAGTTCCCCATATCTCGTTAGTTGACTTACATTCTCTGATGTGCAGTATAATACAGTCTTTCACTGACATCTTTAACATTTTCCTTGCTCTCCTTTCTCGTTTCTCCTAATCTGGGACTGTTGCATATCTAGCCGCGGGCCTTCGGCTCATCCCCATTCACAATCTGCCAAGCACTATGCGCTTCTAGCAGAGTTTGCATGTTAAACTTCCAATTTGCATAATTGGAACCATCGAGCTTGTTATGCTCATTCATGCATGCTTGAAATATGTTGTTATTCATCTTGGAAATTTAGAAAGAGAAAGAAATTAACAAGGTAACGATGTTAAATTTACCCCAGATCTATGGCAGAGATAGATCACTATTGTTTGATCTCGCAATACACGCCCAGATCTTCGTGGCTTCTTTCTCACCCTCGAGACAACCTCCTATTGTCAACTACAACCTTGTTCTTGGCTTCCCCACTCAGCTTCTCTGGCAGCTACAACCTTGTTCTTGGCTCCCTTTGCAATTTCTTTGATTTATAAGATCGTCACTGATATTTGCGAAATATCCGAGACCGTCACTGAAATACACCAATTTTCTGAAGCTAATCGCTGAAATAAGCCCAATTTTAGAGACCATCACAGTCTTTCAGCAATTTTCAGAGACCGTCGCTACTGTACACCTGAAAAGTGTGACGATTGGAAAATAAAAAAATTTGGATGTGTAGTAGTGATTGTCGCGGCTATACACTCAAAACCTATGATGATTTCGGTTCAAAGAACCACCCACCAGCCAGCATACAGGTTCCTTAGCCCTGACGCTCTGATACCATGATAAAAATGACAATGTTTGTATTAATGAAAATAAAATCCACTGGTCAGTTCTACGAAAAAGAGTCTGAACTAGGAGAGTCTGGCTCTGCAGAATGCTCTACATTGTTCATCACGATTACATATTAAATAAAATACATGGTTTTGGGGAAGTTAGAACAACATCTTAAGAAATAGAAACTAATTCCTATCGTGAGAAATAGAAACAAAATCTACTTATTCTAAGATATTCTCCATTATCTTCAACAAAACTTGATTCTTACAATGAACTTGGTGAAGAGTCTTTAACATATTCCAACTAGAGACTTGCATAAAATATATTGACATGCAACCATACACTGAACCCTGTCTATCACTTAATTCAACTTGACTCAAGACTCCAACCATCAACCCCAACACTTAGTTAGCTAGCTCTCTAATTTTACCCAACTCTTCTTATAAAAATAATTACAATTTTTAAGACTTTTTTGGAGCAATAACTTTATTAATATACAGATTGGTGTATATAGCCTTTACTCAAATCTTTTGTAGAGTTACAATTTTATTAATGCAAGTGTAGTATATGCCATCTTACATTTTGTACTTGCTTAAATCATTTCTGAAATTATAACCTCACTAATACACTCCCTACTATATACCACCCCTTAAATTCTTAAATTCTGTGCTATTTAAATTTAGCCAATGACATATATTGATAACCTAACTATGTTACACGAAAATATCAAGAATGTGGCGGCAAGCTCTGGCAGGCGCATAGACTGTGTGATATGAGAAAATAAATAGTCTCTGAAATGCATGTTTTCGACGATGACAGGGCATCGTCTTATTCCATACATCTCCGTAGTGCTTTCTGGCCATAAAAGAAGTCATAATTTGAAACATATCAAAATGGGAGGGCAACGACTCACAGGTATTGTTCAATTATTATGATTCTGTCATAAATAAAAAGTCTGAAATGCATGTATTCGACGATGACAGGGCATCGTCTTATTCCATAGGTCTCCGTAGTGCTTTCTGGCCATAAAAGAAGTCATAATTTGAAACATATCGTAATGGGAGGGCAACGACTAACAGGTATTGTTCAATTATTATGATTCTGTCAAATAAAAAGCCTGTGAAATGCATGCTTTCGACGATGACAGGGCATCGTTTTATTCCATACGCCTCCGTAGTGCTTTCTGGCCATAAAAGAAGTCATAATTTGAAACATATCAAAATGGGAGGGTAACGACTCACAGGTATTGTTCAATTATTATGATTCTGTCATAAAGCTCTATATGACCTTTACGGTGATACAATCTACCTTTTAAATATCCTAGCACCATGATCGGATGGATTGTTATTAAACGGAAATTGTGTGATAATATAAATTTTGATTGGTTGTACAACATGAACATGATTTTACAATTTTTAAAAAGATATATATAATTAAAGCTATATGTTTATTTTAAAATAAAATATTAATTTAATTTATTAATACATAGTAGAAACTATTATTATAAAATATATTTAATAACAATAAAAGTAGAAGTTTTAAATTTATTTCTCTTTATATGACTTTTTTCACCTTTTAATTTAATTTTTTAAGTTTATAATAATAATCTCTTAGACTTATTAATTTTAGGGGTTATATTTTTCTGGTTGAATAATAATGTTAGGGCTGAATGCTATTTTTTTTGGGTTTATAGTGTTTTGGGTTTTATAATATTTATTTTAGGGCTAATATCTCATGGGTTTATAATATTAATCCCTTGGGTATGTGACAAATATTTTCTCAATATAGAGATCAACTATGGTCAACCATAGTCCAATATTGTCTCAAGGATTATGACAAGATTGTTTGGCGATGGTCAACCATGTTGGTTTTAGGGTTTATAATATTTATCTTAGGCTTTATCTACCTTAGGCTTTATATACCTTATTCTTATAATATTAATCCTTTGGGTTAAACCTTTAGGTTTATTAGTTCCTTGGGTTTATTAATGTAAGGGTTCGTATTCTTAGGCTTTAATATTAATGATAGGGTTTGTAATATAGATTTCTTTTGTTTATAATTTTGATAATCTCTTAAGTTTATGTACATGGTCTTGGATAGACAATTCAACTCTTTTGTTAAGGCACTCCTTAATGTGAAATCACCATTCAATTCTCCACCCCTATGGGGATGATTAATGAGACATGATGAATATGTTGTCATGTCAAGCTTACAAGAAACATGATGAATATGTTGTTATGTCAAGTTTACAAAAAACAAACAATCACTTAAGTTTATAATATTAATCTGTTAGGTTTTAAATATCAATCCAGTAGGTTTATAATATTAATCTCATTGAAATTATAAACCCAAGGAAATAACATTAAACCCTAGGAATATGAACCCCTAGATTAATAAACACAAGGGATTGGCATTGTAAACTAATAAACCAAAGGGAATAATATTAAACCCTTGGAATATTTATGCTTATGTTTGTAATATTAATAATGTCTTAGCTTTTTAATATAATCACAAGGGTTTTTAATATTAATGTGTTTCCTTTAATGACTTCTTAGGTTTGTAACATTAATAATCGCTTGAGTTGTTTGTTTGTTTGTTTGTTTGTTTGTTTTTGTATGTTAATTCCATTGGTTTCCTAATTCCTTGGGTTTATAATATTAATAATCCATTGGGTTTATGATTCCCTCACTTTATAATCTTAGAGTTTTGGATATTAATCTTAGATTTCATATATTAATATATTAATTTAACATATTAGGTTTATAATATAGTATAGCATATATTAAGTTAGACATCTACCACATATATCAACCATATTTATTAATGTGGTTGGGTTAGTAAATATGTTTATTCTGAAATAAAATTTTAAAATTTTATTTACTTATCAATAGACACTCATAATTTAATTTTTTTATGATTTTATTACAAGATATTTTTAATAAAAATAAGAATAAAAGATATTTATTTCTTTTGCTATAATTTTTCACTTTTCAATTTAATTTTAAAAAAATATTATTTTCAAATCTTTGATGATGGTTTGATCATGGTCCCCCATAATAGATTTGTGAAGAAATTATCATCCAAAAAATTTCTGATATTACACATTTCTATTCTTAAAATCTCCAACAATAATATAAAATTAATTGAAAAATGCAAGAAAGTTCGGTAAGACGATTCAGTTCATAGTTTCCATTAAGGTACGGTAATATTGGATAAAACATAAAAATTTGCAAAACAGTATAACTTGTTTACAAACGCATTTCTGGTTTTGAAAAAAAAAAAAAATTGGACGATATATCGTAATTACCAAGAGCCTGTCCACTTTCAGTGAAACTTTTTTTGAACGATAGATTACAAGTACTAGGTCCCTCTACATCCTAAAATTGTAAGCACCATTGTTCAAGAAATCATCAGCATTGGTGATGATCAGAGGAATTCATATTTGTTTAGATTTTCTGTTTGGAGTAAGATAGGCAAAATCTCAGTTGATGACAACAATAGGAATCAGTTCCTATATTAGCTCCAGGTTGTTGGGAGATGATTAATGCCTCCAATATTTGATGTGAGTGAGTTAATGAGGTTGTTAGATCCTCTTTGCTATATAACAGGCAACCATTCGGATTGTTTGCTATGAGGGTGAGAGTTTTGTAAGGTTTTATTTATGTAATCTCCTGTTTGATTAATAAGATTGTCGATGCCTGTGTTGTGTGGACGTAGCCCAGATTGGTTGGGTGAACCACGTTAATCCCTATGTCTTTATGTGCTTGATTTATCTACTGTGTTTACTGATTTAATTAAGCTATGCATCTGATCTCCAACAAATGGTATCAGAGCAGTTCGAGGTGGAGCGCGTGCTCAAGGTGGAGCGCTGGCTGCGTTGTTTGAGTTGGAGCGCTGGCTGCGTTGGTTGAGCTGGAGCGCATGATTGCTGGTTCATAGACACACAGTGCTGCGTTGTTTGAGCTAGAGTGCATGATTTCTGGTTCATAGACACACAGTGCTGCGTTGTTTGAGTGTGGAGGCCAACACAAAGACACACAGTGCTGCGGAGTGTGTTGGTTGTCTGCTGATGGCGTGGAATCGATTGTATTAAACTCTAATCGCCCAACATACCAGCGCGCTGACCAGAGACGCTGCGTGGAGCTGTTTGAGCCTACGTGGAGGCTTGAAATTGATACATTGCTGGAGTTGCGTGGCATAAGCAGGGTTCAGCATTTGTTTCACACCGAATTTACGATTTTCTGAGTGGATTGGATTTCACGAGGTCGCGGGTTCTGCAGTGGATTAGCGCTGGTGTTATAGAGGTATTGTTTTTAAAGATTGTGCTTTGTTAAACCTGTGTGTTGCACAAAACGTTAGAACATCAAAATTTGCTTTTTTTTAGTGCACATTGTTAAATTAAATAAAGGCGCAGATTGGAGCGTTGTCTTGTTTTTTTTGTGTTATAAGTATTTTCATTCTCTATGGCCACCACTTCCGTTAACTACTAAACCTTCGCATTGTTTAAGAACCCAATGGTTTAAGTACGTGGAGTGCTTACGGGCCTTGCATACTGAGTGAAGTTTAATGCTGCAAATTATTTAAGCACTTTAATTCTCGTGTCAGAACCTTTGTTTCAAATCGAGTCATTAAAGGGAAGTAATTGTCTTTGAGGGAATCTTTCCAGGAACTTGTTAATTGGTGTTGTAGTAAAAAAACCATGAAGGATAAGTGCTGATAACGGGGCGTTATTTTGAATAAGCTTGGAAACTCGGTGAAACACATTGTTTATAGAGAAAATAATTGTCACGTGGACAGACTTCTTTTATTTAAAGAAAAAGCATATAAGTGCATATGGCTGAAATTTGTATGTAAAGTACAAAGGGTAGATATTTGTTTGTTTTTTAAGGGCAAAGGCAATTTTTTTTTAAAACACAAACTTCATTAATTTAAAGTTGGTTTTTTGGAGATTATTGTGTTTTTAGGTTGATACAAGATGGTGAAAACTCAGAGTGCCGGGTTTGAAATTGAGAAGTTTAATGGCAAAAATAATTTTGAGATCTGGAAGGTGAAGATGCATGATTTTCTTATCCAACATGGCGTGGAAAAGGCATTGTTGGGCAAGTCCAAAAAACTTTACAACATCACAGATAGTGAGTGGGCCGAGATGGATGAAAGAGCGATTAGTGATATTAGACTGTGTCTAGCTGATGATGTCCTGTTTAGTATTGTGTTAGAGACAACAGCTGCTGGTTTGTGGAAGAAACTGGAGAAACTGTACATGACCAAATCCTTAACCAATAGGATTCTCCTGAAGCGATAGTTATACGGTTTGCGAATGAAGGAAGGTACATCGATTGTTGATAATTTAAATACTTTTAATACTCTTCTTGTGCAATTACAAAGTATAGAAGTAAAAATTCCATCCGAGGATAAAGCTATTACTTTATTGTGCTCGTTGCCCGAATCATGGGATCATTTTGTTACTTCTATAAGTCTTAGTTCATCAGAAACTATTGAGTTTGATGATGTAGTTGCATCCTTATTATCGGAAGAAACAAGGAGGAAGTCGCATTCCGAAACCTCTACATCAGAAGCTATGATGGTTAGAGGTCGTTCAAAAGAAAGACGCCCCAGGAAGTCGAGCGACTCACGTTCAAAGTCAAAAGGGAAGAAGAGTAAGCTAAAGTGTTGGTTTTGTGGCAAATCAGGGCATTTAAAGAAGGACTGCTGGAAGCGACAGCAGCAAACTTCAAAAGCAGATTCTTCGACAGAGAAGAAGGAGGCAATTGCGACAGATACAGGTTCGACATCTGGTTTAGGTATGAGTGATGAAGTATTATCAGTTAATGTGTCAAATCATGGTCAACATTGGTTGTTAGATTCCGAGGCATCAAACCACATGTGTATCCATAAAGAATGGTTTAACGATTATAAATCAATTAATGATGGTGTTGTGTACATGGGTAATGATGTAACATGTAATATTGTTGGGATTGGGAGCATACACTACAAATGTTTGATGGGACAACAAGAATATTAACTGATGTAAGGCATGTACCAGATTTAAGAAAAAACTTGATTTCATTAGGAGCACTTGATTCAAATGGATATAAAACTGTAATTCAAGGTGGAGTAATGAAAATTTACAAAGGCATCTTACTAGTTATGAATGCTAAGAAAGTAGGAAATCTATTTCAGTTAGAAGGAGGTACATGGTAAGATTTTGTGTCTACTGTGTCTGAACATGACAGTAGTTCCATTCACTTATGGCATCAAAGATTGGGGCATATGAGTGAAAGAGGGTTGAAAATTCTGGCCGATCGCAAGTTACTTCCAAATTTGAAGTCTGGAAAGTTAGATTTCTGTAAGCATTGTCTGTTTAGAAAACAAAGTAAACAAAAGTTTAAAATAGGCAAACATGCTAGTAAAGGCATACTTGATTATATCCATTCAGATGTTTGGGGACCAGCCCCTACAACCTCATATGGTGGTTCGTCTTATTTTGTATCATTCATTGATGACTTTTATAGGAAGGTCTGGGTCTACATGTTGAAAAGAAAGTTTGATGTTTTTTCAGTTTTCAAGCATTTTAGAGCATTGGTAGAAAACAACACTGGTAGAACAATAAAGTGTTTAAGAACTGACAATGGTGGTGAGTTTACTTCCAAGGAGTTTGACAGCTATTGCAAGGATGCAGGGATTGAGAGGCATAAGACCACAGTTTATACTCCTCAGCAAAATGGAGTTGCTGAACGCGTGAACAGGACTCTTCTAGAGAGAGCAAGGAGTATGCTGAATAATACCGAGTTGCCGAAGGAGTTGTGGATGGAAGCGGTGGCAACAACTTGTTATGTGATAAACCCATCTCCATCGATGATGATAGATTGCAAGATTCTGCAAGAGGTATGGAAAGGACACCCTTGTGACTATTCTAAACTCAGAGTGATTGGTTGTGATGCATATGCTCTAGTGCCTAAACATCAGTGAACTAAGTTAGATCCAAAGTCTAAAAGGTATATCTTTGTGGGTATGGTGTTGGAACAAACGGATATAGATTGTGGGATCATACTACCCAAAAAATCATCATCAAAAGAGATGTAAAATTTAATGAATCCTCTCTTGTACAGTTAGATGTAGATAGTCAATTGAAACAGGATGATGTATCTGACTTTCAGCACATTCAGTTCGATGGCATTTCTAATGATAGTCATGATGACCATAGTTCAGATACTAGTCATGAATAGGTTACAGAATCAGAACATGAATAGGGTTCAGGTTTAGATCATGAATAGGTTTCAGATACTGATCAACAAGAAGTTCCAAGAGATGGTAGTCAGCCAATCGAGGAAGTGACAGAAACATCCTTAAGGAGGTTGACAAGAATCAAACGGCCACCGAGAAGGTATGATTATTATGTCACTTCTGTTGCATTTAATGCTAATGACAATGAACCTCTGTGTTATCAAGAAGCAATAGAAGGTTCGAAAAGTGATAAGTGGAAAGCAGCCATGAAGGAGAAAATGATGGCCTTAAATAAGAACGACACATGGGATCTGGTTAAGCTTCCGAAAGGTAAGAAAACTGTGCGGTGTAAATGAGTTTTCAAGCTGAAACGGGGTGTGAATGATACAGAAGACAGCTACAAAGCGCGACAGGTTGCAAAAGGGTTTTCTCAGAAAGCCGGTATTGACTTTCATGAGATTTTTTCACCAGTGGTTAAAATTGTTTTAATTAGAATTGTGTTAGCATTAGCGGCTTCGCTTGATTTAGAGTTGCAGCAGTTAGATGTTAAGACTGCATTTCTACATGGTGACTTAGATGAGGAAATATATATGGAACAACCGGAAGGGTTTGTTCAGCATCGCAATGAGAAATTTGTCTGCAGGCTCAAGAAGTCATTATATGGCTTGAAGCAGTCACCTCGACAGTGGTATAAGAAGTTTGATTCTTTGATGTTGAGTCAGAAATATGTTAGAAGTGAATATGATAATTGTGTTTATTTTAAACAGTTAAATAATGGCATATTCATTATCTTGATATTGTATGTTGACGATATGCTTTTAGCAAGAAAAATCATAGAAGAAATCAACAGGTTGAAGGCTCAGACGGTAAGGACATTTGATATGAAAGATCTAGGAGCAGCAAGAAAGATTTTGGGCATGGAGATTTTCAGAGATAGGAGTAATGGTAAGCTATGGATATCACAACAAAGGTATATCGAGAAAATACTTTTGAGATCTGGTATGAATAATGTGAATCCTGTGTCAGTCCCTTTAGCTTCCCATTTTAAGCTTTCTTCGAGTTTATGTCCTAATACAGATGAAGAAAAGGATTATATGTCTCGAATTCCATATGCCAATGTAGTAGGATGTTTAATGTATGTGATGGTTTGTACTCGACCAAATATTTCACATGCAGTTGGGGTTGTCAGCAGGTACATGGTAAATCCGGGTAAAGAACACTAGTCAGCAGTGAAATGGGTCCTTCGGTACTTGAGAGGCACAAGTAGTTATTGTATTACTTACAATAAGAGTAGTGAATTTGTTTGTGGATATGTTGATTCCAATTTTGCAGGTAATTTGGATAAGAGAAGGTCAACTTCAGGGTACGTCTTTACTCTTGCAGGTGGAGTTATCAGCTGGATGTCAAAGCTACAGAACATTGTTGCTTTATCCACTACTGAAGCAGAATACATTGCTGCTTCTCATGCTTGCAAAGAAGCGATTTGGTTGAAAGGTTTGTTTGGTGAATTTGGTAGATTGCAGGACAGCATCAAGTTATTTTGTGACAGTCAAAGTGCAATACATTTGGCTAAGAATCCGGCCTATCATAGTAAATCAAAGCATATACCGATCAAGTACCATTTTGTAAGACAGGTTATCACTGAAAGGGGAGTCTCTCTTGAAAAGGTGCATACAAAGGAGAATTGTCCAGACATGTTCACGAAACCAGTTTTGTTAGAGAAGCTACGTTGGTGTTTGGCTTCTCTTGGCTTGCAGAAAAGATAAAATAATAAACAAACAGGGTATCAGGCTAATTGTTGTCAAGGTGGAGATTGTTGAGATTTTCTGTTTCATATATTAGGCAAAAATCTCTAATGTATGACAACAATAGGAATTTTGTTGCTAGATTAGCTCCAGGTTGTTGGGAGAGAGTTAATGCATCCTATATTTGTTGTGAGAGGATTTATGAGGCAATTAGATTCTCTTAGCTATAAAACAGGTATCCATACAGATTGTTTTGGTATTGAGAGTTTGTGAGGAAATTGATTATTTTGTAATATCATGTTTGATAATAAAGAATTGCTGATGCCTATGTTTGGTGGACGTAGCCCAAATTGGTTGGGTGAACCACGTTAATCTGCTGTCTCTTGTGTATGATTTTATTTGCTGTGTATAATTCTTTAAATTGCTGCACACCTTTGCCTCTAACACATGGAGGTTTTTTTTGTTCATTTTTCTATAGCAAGTCTCAATCATATACAATGTTCATGGTAAAAATGAGCCAAATATGAGGTTTAATCCAAAAATGCAGAAGACTACATCGTTGAAAGTGCCACCTAGATTAGAATTTATGGCATCATCAAAAATTATACATGATAAACATGCCATGAGAGATTACCATAGTAAGCCTATCAATGCTTTATTTGTTTCTCAAATTTGCAATGGGAATTTTTTTCGAAAGCAGCTTGCATCACCCTCGGTTGATTTTGTTCCGAGACTTTAAAAAATGTTTATTGAGAAGGTTTCTTCCCAATACTTTGAATCATCAACGGGTGGATAATTAGATCTAAGGTTGTAATATGGAATTGAGGCATTTGACATGGCAACGATCCATGCAGAAAATTTACTGAGGATTTTTATTCACATCTTGTTATGGCCTACCAAGTTGTTAATGCAGTTACTGAAAATATTAGAAAATGCAGCAGCATAAATAGTTTGGTGAGGAATTTGTCACTATAACTCCAAAGTTAAATTCTTTAGCTTCTTTTTCTTGAGTTCTCTAGGTGCAGCAACTCTCTCTTTTCCAGTTATGATGCATCCAAATCCTTATAGGAGGACGGCCAAAGAGCCTCTCACTCTGATCTTAACTCTTAATCTTATGTCTCATTCTCTAGTTGTAGTTCGAGAGGAACCTTAAGGTTTTATTAGTCTTTCCTAGGCCTTGGAAAAAGTTTTATATTGCTCTCTTCAACTCTGCTCAATTTTTTAATGTTTAAATTGTTCCTGGGAATGTAATTATTGTTGGTACCTAAACAATAATGGAGTCATTGTTGTAGTAATTTATGTTATAAGATTTGGGTTGAACCCAACTTGCAACTCAGAAAATTATGGATTTTCCAAACAGAGAACACAGGATACACAGTGGTAGACCCCTTTCTCCATTGTTACCCAAGGGACAAGTTTTTTGTTTTTGGCCAAATTGTATGGATTGGAGGGATTTAGGGGAAAACCTCTGAGGAACAAGACATTCATACAAGAATGTCTATTTCCTCAAATTAGAACAGCCCTAGCAATTTCATATTTAAAATTACACACTATGAAAAAGTGGTGAACAACATGACATTTTTGGATGAGTTGTTGCTCTTGTCCTAAGATGGAAAAATGAAATTGCATAGGCTTATGGAACTTCACAAGTCGGGGTGTCATAAGTTATAATGAAATCTTGGAAATGTACAAGGATTATTTCAATCCAACTTTCAAGTGGACATTTCAGAGATAAAGATGATGTGTAGGATCAAGAAATTTTTGTTGCCACCCCAGGAAGGTTGAACAATTGCTTAGAAACAAAGAAGGTTAACCTCCAACAATTTTTCTCTCTCAACCCTTGATGAAACCATCAACATGTATCATCTATCAAATGTTATCTACTAGTATAGTTGTTTTGGTTGTTCAGCAAAGGATCTGTAGAATATGTTGTCCATTCGAAAAAGAGAAAAAGATGTCATGGATTCCTCATTAGTTGCTATGATTACATTAATCGTTCCTTTGGAAACAAAGAAACTCAAAAAAAAGGTTTCTAGAAGACCTTGACATCAAAGAAGAGTGGACAAATGGGTTTTGTTTTGACAAAGTATTTGAAAAAACTGATTTTACATATTTCAGGTTTGAAATATGCCAAGTTTTGAAAGTTATAAAAGTTAATATGGTTACTCAAAATGATAAGAATCAAAGTCTACCAGGTGGAAAATCAGATCAAGCAAATCATGGCACAAAATCAATGGTCCTAGTTTTGAGGAGATAAATCAGTGATCAAATTTTACTTGCAGATTTAAAGACGAATTCAAGAATAATATCAAGGCATTCAGTTGTACAAATAAAAGTCAAAAGGTCAACATCTGGCAATAGTTTTTCATATCTTGGACCTCAAGCACCAGATCTACAATTGCAGCATAGGTTTATCATTGAAATCGACTAATAAATTAGAAGATTCCAATTAACATTCAAAGGCATGCTATTCAACAGTTGTCAGAGTTTTCTAAAGTGGAAAATCAATACTCGGGCATCTAAAGAAGACATGTGATAGTAAAAATATGATTCAACTTAAAGTTTAGCTTTCTAATTAAGAAGTTAATGATCGAATGCCCTGTTGTCAAGTACATCTCATCAGTTATGAAACAGATGATAAAATTTGTAAGGTTTGAAGAAATGTTGGAAAATTTTTAGGAACAATTCAAACAACTCCAAATTTCAAGCAAAAAAATTAGCAGTCAAAGAATCCATTTCAGAATTGGAGGCAGAGGATTTTCCAACAATTCCAAGTTTCTTGCAACAAAGGAGAGATATTATTTATTTTTAGTTTCTTGTTTAGGATTTTGTTCCTAAAAGTTTCTAATTGTTTTCAAATTGATATTTTCGTATATATTGTTTGATTTTAATTGTAAAAGGGTTGGCTTTTGATTCCAAAACCCTTCCATTTTTGCAAAGACTTCTATTACAGAATTTTGAATCAAATTTTATGGCTTTAGTTTTATGAGATAACGTGTTCACATGTGTGTGCTTCTAGTATTACATATCCTGTTTATGCATATGTTTAAGGTTATATAGGAAACTGGGCAAGGCTAGGTTGAGTATCAACCTCCCTGGAAGCCTACCATAGTGTTATTTTATTTACTAAGTAGATCTTGGTGACAGTATGTCACTGTTGATCCCTCTAAATCAATAGATTGTTGCTTCTATACAAATTCTTAGATGTATTGTTGTTTGTTGTAGAGATCCTTCTACATGCTTATGCTCTTGATTTGTTAGGTCCCTATAATACTAGTGTATCCCCCTTATTGTTATTGTTGTTCCCATGTAGCCCCCATATTGTTATTGTTGTGCCCCATAGAAGCCCAATATTGTTATTTTTGTGCCCTTACATTATTATTGTTATGTAAGCTCTGATTATATTTTGACCCCTTAGACTCCTATATATACAAAGGAGGTATTCTAATTTGTATCATTCAAGAATTGTTTATTTATGTAATTTAAAGGAGATTCCCCCTTGAAGAGGATAATTTTTAAGTCGTTGATTTATCTTTTTGTGAGTTGGTTGCATAACATTTGGTATCAAAGCTTTGGATTCTAGGGTTTCGCTTCTTCAAACAGTTCATCTTTCAATTTTTGCTATAAATTATTTTATATGAGGATTAAAAAGCTAAAAAAATTACCACGTGGAGCCAAAATATTGGTGAAATTCATGAAAAAAATTTAGAGCTTGTTTCGCTATATTTCTGGAGATATGATCTAAGGAAGCTAGGGTATTTATAGGCTCCCAAATTTTGTCTCAAACAAGTGACCTAGGGAAAAATGCCATAACTTTCGTTTCAGGCATCGAATTTGAACTATGTAAAAGGTGGCTGAAATTTCATAAACTTTAGTTTGTCTTGTAGCAATTTGAGGGCTGAAGGCTGAAACAATGACACATGGAATCTTGTACAACTTTGCTCTATTGAACTAGTCCATAATCAAGTCATTGTGGGAGATTTGACATAACTCTTTCTTGAAGAATCCAATTGTGATCAGACTTATGGGGTTGGAAAGAAGACTCAAATAGATACTATACGAAGAAATTTCAGAACTTGGAGATCCAAAATTTCAGAGTTACAACTGTTTCAAAATCAAGCTCCTAAAAGCAAGAAAAAGGTGTGTATTTTTTTTTTTAATTGCGTAACTTTTGTTTAAAAAATGAGTTTGAAGTGATTCCAAGGGCATATTGAAGCATAGATATCAGTATTGGGTTCTAAAATTACTCCTAAGCAAAATAATTACACACCCATTAATCCCTCATAAAGCTCTACTATAACTCATTAAGAGGAAAAATTGCAGCATGATATATCAAAATTACGAGACCAAGTGCAAAATTTCGCTCTCACAAACAACAACAAAATATGAACTAAAAGGTGACATGGATGGTTTAAAAGGTGACATGGATGTTTTAAAAGGTGGCATGAATGGTTTAAAATCATAAATTGAAGGTTTGAAGGAAGTTTGACAAAGTTGTTGCAAGAAAGGCTTCCCAATGGTGACAAGGTAATCCATGAAAATCATGATAAGGACAAAAGGAATATGAATTATGGTTTTAGAGAATCTAATGTGGGGTTTAAGAACCACCACTTTCCAAATATAAATATGAGGAATTTTAATGGAAAGGATCTGGTAACATGGATATTACAAATGGAGAAATATTTTGATCTACTTGATGTGCAACCTTCACAAAAGGTATGTATTGCATATTTATGTTTAGAACCAAATCAATTTGCGTGGTATAGATGGATTTGTTCTCGTAAACATTTGTCACCTGGTAATTTTTTTATAGAGAAAATGATAGCACATTATGAATATACAAAGATAAACACCTTCTTTAGCCCATTTATAAATCTCAAACAAAAGGGTTCAATGGCGAAGCACATTGAAGACTTTCAAAAATTGAATATTAAGGTAATCGATATTCCAAAGGAGCACAGGATTGATGTATTCATAGGGACTTTAAAATATAACATCCAACACGAGGTTCGCCTTTGGGAACCTGATTCATTGGAGAAGGATTCCAAGGTGGCATGAAAAGTTGAAAGCAAAATTATGGTGGAAAAAGGAGCAAAAGGGCTTTGTTGTAGTTGTGATTTCAAACACTCTAAAGGTCATAAGTGTGTGGAGAAGAAATTATTCTACATAGATTGTGAAGAGAAGGAAGAAAAGGAACAAGAAACATCAAAATAGGAGGATATACACCATGAACCAACCCTAGAGAAATAAGAAATGAATCCAACCATATCTTGTAATGCATTGGCTGGAATTACCACTCCTCAAACTCTCAAGATAGAAGGATATATCAAAAATAAAAATGTAATAGTGTTTATTGATTTGGGTAGTACCCATAATTTTATTCATTGTAAGATAGCCAAGGAATTGAATTTCTTCCTATATCCAACACTAGAGTGTCAAGTGATGGTTGCAAATGGAGGAACTATAAATTGCTCTAGAAGTATCATAATATCAAGCTAACCATGGGGGAATATGTATTGAATAGTCCAATGATTTCCATTCCAATGGGTGGTGTTGATATTGTACTAGGAGTCCAATGGTTACAATCTTTGGGGCCGATAGCTTTCAATTTTCAAAAACTTTTCTTGAAATTTTTTTGGAAAGGAAAGTAAGTTAAATTGAGGGGTATCGTAGGGAAACCAGGAAATATAATCAACTCTAATGGCATAACAAAGCTTCTGAATAAAGAACAACGGGGCGTAATTGCATAATTATGCTAACTAGGGGTTCAAACATCGAAATCATCTATTTCTCCAAATCTCCAAAAAGTCTTGGACAATCATTCCAAGGTGTTTGAGACTCCTAAAGGCATCCCACATAATTGTATATGATCGTGCAATTCACTTGATTCCATGAAGTGTTCCTCTAAACATCAAGCCTTACAGATATTCTTATGCCCAAAAGAGTTAAATTAAATATATGGTTGTAGAAATGCTAGAGGTTGGTATAATTCAACCTAGTCAAAGTTCTTTCTCTTCTCCAGTAGTACTGG
>APFE030028878.1:94491-119369 GCA_000404065.3 Pinus taeda
ACTTTTGCTTGGGTACATTGGGACAGGATAAGGAAACCTAAGAAATGGGGTGGTTGTGGTATAAAGGATCTACATGCCTTTGCAAAGGCATTGGCTACCAAGATGGGATGAAAATTCGTCAAATCAAAGAGCCTATGGAAAGAGGTGGTCTACTATAAATATATACAGCCACTATCTGTCATTGACTGGATTTGTAGGCCATCACAGAGTTTATCTGGTGCATCGATCATATGTAAGCTATCTTGTAATCGATTAGTATCATCAAGGAAGGACTGGCATGGCGAATCGAGAATGGTGTGCAAGTTCGACTGGGTATCGATGCCTTGTCTGGATGTGGGAATGCACACATACTGCCACTGGCATTACAACAATTACTTTCAACAGCTAGCATCACCCAGCTTACACACATCATTGATGACAGACATCCAAAGTGGACATCAAATAATTGTCTAGACACTCTGGTCCTTGACATCCCAAATAGATGGAGAAGGGTATGGCATAGATTTATAGGTGCACTAGAGGAAGCAAATATCATAATTACTCATCAGGATGATGAAATCATATGGGCACCTGCACCTCGTGATCGATATACACCAAAGGGTATTCTGCTCTTATGGATGCTTAGGACTTGGTGGATGTAAGTTGGTGGTGGCACCCACTATGGAAACTAAAGGCACCTCACAAAACTCAGATGTTTATGTGGTGTATTTTATCGAATAAAGTAGCCACGTAGGTAAACCTTATGCGATGTGCCTTCCATGGATCGTCCAGATGTTGTCTCTACCATGAAAGCTCAAAGCATATTGATCACCTATTCCTTCATTGTCCGGTTGTTGGCCAAGTGTGGACTCATATTACAAACACCCTGAACATTCCATACAGATGGGAGGGTCGGCACATAACTTATGCCTGGAAATGTTGGTGGAATGAGGTAGCCTCTCAAAAAGTCAGAAACCTCCCTTTGATTGTCTATTGGATTATCTGGTTGACCAAGAATCGTTGTATTTTCTAGGATTCTCCGACCCATTGGCTAGCCACTTGCAATTATATCACAGCCATCTATAACCTGATTCCTGAAGATCTTGATCAACAACATGCTCGAGTAATCGTTCCTGAAGTAATTGACAAGAGTATTCCATGGGCTTTATTTGATGGGTCTACTCAGGTAGTTGGTTGTGTGGGGGTGTGGAGGGCGGGGGGGGGTTGTTCTTTATAGAAATTAACACCACTTCTTCAAGATCAAAGTCGGTTTAGGTAGAGAAACCAATAACTACGTGGAACTAAATTACCTAAGATACCTTCTCATATTTTATTTGCACTAGAACAAAACTGCCACAGGATTAAGATCTTTGGGGACTCTCAGCTTGTTAAAAACCGGATCAAATCTACATATCATTGTCACGTGCACACACTTAGGGGTTCACTGGATGAAATCATCACTCTAAAATCACATTTTGATTTTATTGTATGATCTCATATATACAGGGAAAGGAATGTGGTCACTGATTTTCTATCCAAAGAGGTCACACAACAAATGAGGGGGCAGTGGCTGATATAGGAATTCAGAGATCGAGTATTCTTCCAGTGTTTTCATCAACCATTCATTGAGATGGATGGAAACATATCAGAATGATCTTCAAAAACATTATTCAGATTTTTTGCTTTTTGTTCAGCTTTTTGGTTCACGTACGGTTATGCCTTTAACTTTTTATGTAAATATTATGTTGATATTGTAAATATTGAACTATGACTATATTGATCTGAATGGTTTTCCATTTACTGGTGACTGCATCTCATACATGTTGAAGATACAACATGTAATTTTCTTATAATTAATGAAAATTGTGTTTTTTTTCTTGGGAAAAAAAAGGAATGAGATAAAGTGACACATGCATATATTTGTGGCTTTCAAAGTATGAAGATTATGGGTAAAAATACTGCGCGCCAAAATATTACCTATTGAAGAGAGTAAAATATATTTGACAAGGTCGCTTTATAAAAATAATAATATATGTGTTCCCGATATGTTCTAGATAAAGTTTTGTTCGCAAAGATCTTGAATTACCACCTTAGTTATTATAAGAGATTTCCAAGTTGGGTTTGGTGATTCCTTTTTTATTTATGAAATAGGGAAGCCAAAGTCAAAAAGTATTGATTGGTGATTCCAATTATACTTCAATACCACAGGCAGATCCTCTGCTGCCAACAGGCGTCCATAGCCTCGACAAGGTTTCATTTTAACCCTTTTGATATTTCAGTGTCCCAAAAAAATCATGAGTTTTCTCCAAAGACCATTGTTCTGATGTGGTGACTAGGTAGTAACAATGCCATTCACCGGATCTTAACACAATGAACAAGCCGGCTCATGATGAGATGTCTTGTCCTCTGACTAAAATGGCATCGGTCATTACCTTGGATTGGTGACTAGAATGGTAATGCCATTATGTTAAGTCTTATGATCATGTTAGGAAGCTTGTGATGAGACCTCCTATTCTTCTGAGAGAAAATATACTCTTAATTTCTTTTATTTTCATGTATTTATTTTTTGTAGATCATGAACAATTGGTAAAATGGGGTGGCTCATCAACTCCTTAAGAGTTAGAGATGGCATAAGAAGCATTATGACAATTTTTCCATTTTAATTTGTGAATCGCTTCCCCACAAGTTTTATGTTTGAAGGAGATCACCAATCCATATGGAGAAAAAAACTACTTTGGTGGTAATAAAATAATATATTATGAATAAATTATGTTACCTACAATATCGGGACGGCTATAAATTAGATTTTGATAAGGTTTTCCAAATCAAGTAATATGCTCTTTGCAAGGTAATGTTTGGATTAACATAATATTTATCCCATGAAAGTAAAAGAATACCTTGAAATCATAAAGAAAATAACATAGTCACAAGGGAACAGTAGTTGCAAAATAAAGGAACGTAGTCGTACCCAAAGGGAATAGCAGATGGTGTGGAAGGTAATAGTGGCTGTGAAAAAAGGAAACAACAACAATGATAAAAACAATTATTGTTATAAAAATAAACTTAATTATTAGGATGGTAAGTTGGAAATGAAACAAAAATATTTACCAAGGGAATGGCAACCGTAACGAAAGGAACAGTAATCTGGTTCTGCAAAGGAATGACAATTGTAAAGAAGGAAATAGCAATTGCGATTAAAGGAAACAACGAATTGTACAGTAAGGAAACAGCAGTTGTGATGAAGCAAAGAGAAACATGAGATTAAAGGAACAATGAGTTGTGCTTAAAGGAAATAGCAGTTGTGACCAAGGGGATGACAGTTATGATAAACAAGGCAGTGATTGTGCTCTAATGGAACAACAAGTCTTACAAAAGAAAACGACAGTTGTAACTAAAATCAGCAATCTCTTCTCCCTCAGTTCTATTCAAAAAGTTTAAATAAAAGGACTAAGAAAATTTCACACAAAAGTATATACATTATATACAATATGCAAGGATTTTCTTTAAAATTTCAAGGAGATGTAGCAGCGGTCTTACCTCCCCAGTCAACTACAATGTAAAAATTAGAATCATTACTTATCTCATGGTAGAAAGACTCCTTTGTAAGTGGTTGGAAATAAAGATGTGGTCGATGTCCATTTGCGAGAAAAGAGGTTCCAAACCCATCCATGGTGGTCAAGGTTGCTATTCCATTATCATGAACTTCGGCGACTTCATAAGGTCCAAGCCATCTCATCTGAATTTTTCTTGGGAAATCCTGAAATCTGGAGCCATATAGCAACGCCTAGTTGCCTTTCTCAAACAATTTCTTTTTAATGAGGCGATCATGCCACTTGGCCCTCTATTGTTTCATAACAATTGTACATTGTAGAGCCAGTAAGCATGTCTCATCCAGTTCATTAAGTTGCTACAAGCATTTCTTTTGTGCTTTTGTGAAGTCCAGCCCGACCTCTTTTGCGGTTTTAAGAGTTTTTATTTCAAATTCAATCAGAAAAATGGGTTCTTTACCAAAAACTAGTTGATATGGGGAGTGGCTAGTAGTGATACTCCATGTCGTTCGATAGGCCCATAAGGATTTTGAGGATTTAGTTTCCCAATTCCGATGATTCGCGGATACTGTTTTTGTTAAAATCGCCTCCATGACTTTATTAGTACTTTCCACTTGCCTGTTTTCTTGGGGGTGGTATGGAGAAGTAACTCTATGTTTGATATGATAATTTTGAAGGGTGGCTAAAATCTTATGAGATGTAAATTGTGATCCCCCATTTGTTATGACTTCTCTTAGTAATTTTTATCACACGAATATTTCAAATAAGAAGCTAATAATTGCTTCTTCTGTAGCTTTTGAAAGGGCTACTGCTTCCACCCATTTAGTTACATAGTCTATGCAAACGAAGATGTAAGTTTTTTGGTTTGATGGTGGATTAAAAGGACCTACAAAGTATAATTCTCATCTCTCAAAGGGCTCTATTACCAGTTGCAAATGCAAGGGAATTTCGTCAACTTGGCCTGGATAACCCATTCTTTGGCAGCTATCGCAAGTCTAGACATAATTTTTGGCATCTTTGAATATCATGGGCTAGTAATAACCCATTTGAAGTACCTTGTGTGCAATTCGATGATCAGCAAAATTCCCACCACATGGTTCATCATGGCAGGCTTTCAAAATATCATAAATTTCATCTTCCCTAATGCATGTACGAATTTGAAAATCAAAACCTATATGGAAGAGATACCAATCTATCCAGAAAAACTGAGCATTGCACTAAACAATCAATTTCCTTTCTCATGGTGGTAAATGTGTCAGCAGTTTTCCTACTACCAAATAATTCACCACATCTACATACCAATGTGTCCTAACTATCACAGCAAAAAAATGTTCGTCTAGTAATTGATCATCCACCTGTGAAGGGTCAATTATCTTAGGCACTCAAGACAATAAATCTGTGACGAGATTTTCTTTTCCTGGGCGATCTTTGATGGTAATATCAAATTCATGCAATAACAACAATCATCAAGTCACCCAACCATTAGTAATCAGTTTATTAGCTAAATATTGAATAGCAGAATGATAAGTGTAAAGAAAAATTGGGTATCCTGTTATATAATGACGAAATTTATTAATATCATATACAACAACTAAAAATTATTGCTCCATCACTGTGTAGTTTAATTCAGCTGGTGTAAGGTTTTTGCTAATATAGTAAATGGCATATGGTTTCTTGTCTTCTTTCTGTCCAAGGACGGCACCTACCATTGTATATGATGCGTCTGATGAGATATGGAATGGTAAATCCCAATTCAGCCCTCTTAATACTAGAGTTATTGAGCCCGGACTTTTAAGATCTGCAAAAGAAACATCACATTTGTCAGTCCAGTCAAACTCGACGTTATTGGTTAAAGCATACAATTGTGTAGCTATTTTTGAGAAATGTTCTATAAATTGGCGATAATATCCAGCATAGCCAATGAAACTGCATACCTCTATTGGTGTAAGGGGTGTGGGTAGATTAAGAATTACCTCAATATTCACAGGATCTACTTGAATACCTGCAATAGAGATATAATGTCCTAAAACTACACCTTCAGTCATCATCATATGGCATTTTTCATGATTGGGGCATAATATAGTAGCAATACATATTTAAAGCACTTTTTCAAAATTCATTTAAATATTGATGAAATTTGTCACCATACAGGGTAAAGTCGTCCATATACAGCTCAAGTCCTTCATTAATCGAATGGAGAAAATACTCAAGATCACTCTTTGAAAAGTGGTTGGAGCATTACACAGTCCAAAAGGTAAAACTCTATATGCAAATGTTCCCCATGGGTAGGTAAATGTGGTCTTATCTTGATCTTCTGGGGTGATCTGGATTTGATTATACCCGTTGAACCCATGTAGGAAGGAGAAAAACTTCCTCCCAGTGAGAGTGTCAAGGACTTCATCTACAAATGGGAGGGGGAAATGGTCTTTCTGAGTGGCCTTATTGAGTTCTCTATAGTCTACACAAATCCTCCATTTCCCGTTCTTTTTAGGGATGACTACTAAGGGAGAAACCCAGTGATTTTCTAAAATAGGGTATATAAAATTAATATCCAACAGTTTCTATAATTCTTGTTTAACTATATCCTAAGATGTGGATTTAACCTTCTTTGGGGCTGCCGAATAGTACGGGTATCATTCTCTATATAAATGTGATGAGTACATAGTTGTGGTTTGATTCCCTTCATATCTGAATATTCCCAAGCAAAAGCTTGTTTATATCTACAGAGAATCTAGATTAATTTTCCTGTTGCTGGTTTTCTAGATTGGAATTAATGTTGAGTGTTTTACCTGGTTCAATTTCAATTGGTACGCTATTATGAATGGAAACCATGAGTATATGATCAATGTTTGGAATTTCTAATGGGTCTCCCTCGACTTCATTATCAAGTATAGCTTTCAACATTTGACATGTTGGGTTCCCTATGATGGACAATGTGTTAATGAAACTGTTAATTACGTCATTTTATGTCTGGTTTTTTAGTTTGAGGGTTTCACCTAATGTAAGAGGGGATCGCAAGTTTTCTTCTTGGTATATGGGTGGGCTTGGTCGATAACTTTCAATAGGCAGGATGGGTTTAGTAGGTGGGTATAGGATGGTATTTTTGCTGCCGTTTCCTTTGGTAATTGTCATATTTCTTGTTTGACATCCTATATACGCGTCTATTGTTGCCAAGCATGGCCTTCCTAATATCAGAGGGTTCTCGCCCAATCTATTTCTTGGAATAATAACCAAAAAATATACCAGGCATTCCCATGAGTCCACAGAGACAATAATGTCTTCCAGAGTACCTTCAGTCCTGACTACTGATCTATCAGCTAACTCCAATAAGGTTGAAGTTGACTTTAAAGTTGTAATACCCAAAATATTGCAGCTTTCATGAGTTAAAATATTGTTGGCTACTCCTAAATCTACCAAGGTATTTAGAAAGGTGCAACCCTAAATTTGGACAGTAACTACTAGATTTTCCGTGTCATCGTACTTTCCAGGTATCTGTTTTCCTAAAATGAGATTGGCTAATGTTCCTACAATGTGAATTGTTGGTGGATCTTTAGGTTTCCTTCCAGAGCTTTTCCACATAATTCTTTGATTGTTTTAGCATAAATCGGAATGTCTCGTATAGCCTGAAGGAGTAGAAAGATTATCCATAAAATTTTCAATTCCCCTATAAGATCAAAATCAGGATAAATAGTTGGTTAATTATTGTAAGTCTTTTGGGTAATGGATGAGAAGCAGTTATGGTTTTATCATAGCTTTGTTGATTGATAATAGCATCAGTTGGTTCTATTTCGGAAATAATTACATTTGGAGGTTTTACTACAATTTTCTACTCTATACATGTTTCGTTGTCTTCTGGTTCCTGATTATCTTTTTCATTCTCATGGAATACAACTCGTCGAGATCTCAGCCATAGTTCATTGCATTCTAGAGGATTTACTTCATAATCTGAATTTTCGACGATTTGTACATATTGAATAAGTCCGTTATTCGGATTAGGATTCAGTTGAGCTGGAAATTGTGGTCGTATTGGGGGTTTGGGATTCAAGGGTAATTGAAATGGATCTTGTAACGATGGTTTGAGACTGGGGAAGATTCCCGATAGGTAGGTTGATTGGTCATGTTGGGCACTGCCATTTTTTAGGCCACATTGAGTTTTGCATGGATGGATTATTCCATTGTGAAGGATAGGGGTTATTGGCTACATTCTACCAAGATGGAGTGGAATATTGTTGATTAGGCCATACAGGACTAGAAAATGGTTGATTTGGACAAGGCATTGTGGGATAAGGCTGGGATTTCCAAGTGGAGTTAAAGGACAGTTGTCCCTGCCATGTTGATCTAGGAATTTTCTGTTGAACATATTGCCCCAAATAAAACAAATATGGATCTTGCATCATACCTGGAGGATGGGCCTACCATTGTCCTCATTGTGCAATGAGATATGCTGGTTCTAGATCTTCCTCTGCTTTTTTGAACACATCCTTCAATTTTGTGAGTGACAGCCATCGGTCTGTTGAATGATATTTAGTGAAAATAGTGCATGTTTCAACCGTATCCAACGGACATTTTCTCTGGATGTGTTTCTTTCGGCCATGTGGACAGAATATGGCTAAGGCTCATTCCGCTTCAGGTTGTTTCTTCTTGGCCTACAAAAAGTCCAAGTGTGTAGTCAATGTGCCCAAAATGTCAGTTTTAAAATATTCTCAAATATTACTAATTTATGTTTGAGTTACACCTTCTCCTGGAATTTTGTTGGTTCGAGTTAGAGAATCTCTAATCCCAGATCTAGTCTACGTAGTTCCTCGTGAACACCTCATACACAGTTTGATAATATTATCATATTCCTCTTGGGAAATATCTCCTTGCCCCATCAAATTAAGTGTCTTTATCTATTCATCTTGCATGCCTTTAATTAAAGTAGTTTTTAGCACGTCCTTTGGTAAAGTGGTGTAAGGTGATATATGTAGGTTGTTCTGAAATATCTCAATGTATTCCTCTAAAGTTTCACCATCTTTTGCAGTCATTTTAACATTTTCATATTTTAAATCCCTAGATCGATAATAATATTAATATTTGGTAAGTAATGCATTTTTCATTGCATCAGAAGGATCTATAGTTCCTCCCCCTAATCCCATGAACCAACACAAATTTGCTCCTTCAAAGTGGAAGGGAACAATTTCAACTGTTGGGGATTAGTTATATAATCATACCTTCTACATAGAACATCGAAATCGAATAAAAATGCATCAGGGTCTTCTAAATTCATCCCATGAAAGGTTGTGATACTTTGTAATGGGATGGATTTCATAGGAGCATTATCCAATGGATCGACTATATGATATTCTATGGTCAAGCTCTAAGTTTGAGGTCATTGGTTTGGAGGAATCGAATTTTCCATTTGATCAAAAAAATTCCAATAGTTCTTAGGGATTTCGTGATCAGGAGGTATTATTTGAGCAGGGGGATTTATGAATTTCAACCCTCGATGGGGCTTTACTTCACTACTTAGATTAGGGACTTCAGATAACTTTTCTTCAACTAGAGTCGTAAGGGGTCCAAGTTATGAAATGTGTAGGCCTATCTCAACAGGTCTAGATTCTATTCGACTCGTTACTCCCTCCCCTTCTTTCAAATTACAAGAATTCCCCTCATTAGGAGGACTATAATAATTAATAGGTGTATCATGAAAGCTTTGTTCCAATCCTTCTGTCTAGCTATGAATCTCAGCATGAGATGCAGTTGATGATTCTTCTACTCGAGGGGCAATAGTAGAGCCCTTTCCAGATGTTATTCAGGGGCCTACTGATGCTTGAGATTCAAATATTCAAATGATTTTTTCTATGAAGGTCGATCTCCCAAGTCTCACCGTACCCTGGGTTTTTTTGGTTTTTGGTAGAGGTTTATGTTCTATCGCTACCTGGTTCCTATTCTTATTCTTAAGCATACACACCTAAATAATTCAAATGTATCAAGCAAGGTGGGAATTAGCACAAGCTCTTTACTTGGTGCATGTGTAGGTTCTTACCTTCCCTCTTCAACACCCGACCTTTCAAAGATACGATCTATCACTCCTTTGACGACCTCCCTGGCAATGACGCCAAAATGTTGGGTGCTAAGTTGTTCCTAAGGAATCAACTCAATCCTATATCCATTAATTTATCAACCATGAGTTCATCTTTATATTACAATGTTGTCGGCACGATTTATGTAGGGATAAGGCTTTAAATTACAGGACTGTATGAGAAACTATCGTAAAGCAAAAGCTATAAATAAATACTTTGAACCACTCTGCAGAAATCATGGAATTGTCTAACTACTTCAAAAACAAACATTAAATTATATTAAACCAATTCTTTGACTATAATGCCAAGCTTCAGCTTGTATAACATTTTTCAAAAGGAGTCCACACTCAATCACTAATCACCCATAGTTGTTGATAATAAGACAAGGAAATGGAAATTCACTCTATCATAAGGAAATTCTGGAATTGTGCACAGTTGGATAATTAGATCTAGAAACTCATAACAAGTCTCGTAATTGAAATGTAAATATTTACACAGCTAAATAGCAAGTTTTAAGAATTCACATAGCAGAAATTGTAAATCTAAGAATATTATGAATTTGAATCGTAAATTAAGGAACTCATAAGAATCAAAAGATAATAGTACACGGGAAGGCAGCAATCTTTCCAGCGACTACGCCCAAGGTCATGGAGATAACTTCCTTAAAAGAAATTCAATATAAAATATTAAAGTCGAACCATTCAAAATTTCATTGACCTCAAAGTAAAGTACAAAAATGGTCTATAAATCTTCAAAGCAGTTCTACTCTTCACTTTTACAGTTTGCCGAGAATAATTAAAAATCACTCTCTCTTTCTTACTACATTTTAATATGTATTACAACGCATTCTAATGTTGGAATGATAAAGCTATTTTAAGAATCAGAAGATTCTCAGGATCGCTTATTTAAATCACAAAATTAGATCATATCTTTCTTGTAACTGTTTTTTTGCAAATAAATATAAATCTCAGACCAACATGCCAAGATTAACGTGATAATCCTTAAGACTCGATCTTTCTTCATCTCCTCAAGGGAACAAAAACTATCCATCAGATCTTTTTCCTGTACATAAAGTAGCACAGATTTAGAACTAAAGGATATCTAAAGTACTCAACTTAACTTATTAACAAGACAAAATACTAGAATATTATTAATTGTGTCTCTAGATCTTCTATCTATGAGATTATTATAAATTAGACTTAAAAACCTTGCAAAATAAATATTCACCTAGAGAAATAAGGGGAAAGAAACATACCAATTTCATAACCCAACACTAATCTCTCCTCCTTTCCTCCATCATCAACCTTTCAAGCTATGTGTTTCTACCATAGATGAATGTTGAAACTTTGGTTAGATATCTGTAGCTATGGTTTTATTTGTTAACCAGGGATTTGTGACTAATTAGCAACCTTTTATATAATAAATCTTAGATCTGGTCATTGCGCTTCATAGGTTGTTGTCTAGTGATAGTGAACAGCATTAAAAAACCTCATAACACTTGAGGGACCCCCCTCTGGTTTGAGAGCTAGCCTGAAACTAAAGATTGGTCAAGTTGGTTTCTCGGTGCAATTTCGTAGCCAAAAATTGTGTTCGAGAAATTATACAACATGACCCATAATTTTGGGTTTGTGGGTGACCCATAACCATGATGAACAAAGGTCTGAGGATAGAGATACCCTATAATGCTTATGGGCCAACTGTGATATTGACAGTGTATGGCCTAGCAAATGGACTTTGATGCCAAGGGTTTTGTGTGGTTGACATGTAACCATGATGAATGAGGTTTTGAGGATATATGTGCCTTGTAATGTTTGTGGGCCATTGTGAGATGAATAGTGCATGGCCTAGTGAATGGACCTTGAGATAGTTCACTTTCTAGTTTGATTGGTATAAATATTGTGGCTTATCTTTATAGATTCTCGTTATCCATTTAGATGTTGTAAAGGTTTCCTCCCATGATGCCAAAAACTTAAGACATTTGATGAATTGTATAATACGTATTCATTCATTACAACCGCATTTGTATCAATACCCTCTACTTTCACTCCATTAATTGTGGCTTATGCCTGCTCCAACTTTTTAAAGTTGTTTCTTGATTGCATAGCTGCTTTTTCTAAAGGAGTCCACTCACCAACAAGAACTCCACCAAATGGAAGACCCATTTTATCATTTCCCCTAGATCCCTTTATAAACATGAATCTTAAGTTGGACATTGTAGCCACAATCGAGGTTGAATATAGGCCATTTTTTCTATTTTATCACTTAGAGATTATCCATCATTTTTGTACTTATTTCCTCCATTAGGGGGGGAATCTCTACTAATGATTCTAGGATCAAATCCCCTCTAGGAATCTTCATTGCAAGGTCAAATGTGAGAAGTATTTCAGGATGACATGGTAAAATATGGAATTCTTCTTTAATGGCACAAAGGTATAAAATGCCAAAAACAATATTTGAAAGATATTTTATCTGTCTAACATATTCAAGATGAAACTTTCAGATGAATTGATGCACACACAAAATATCCTCAATAATAACCAACCAGTAACCATGATGTGAATGTCCTGTAAGTTTTGGAAACTCCATAACCACTGGTTCTGGTATAGAAATTGATTTACACAAAACAACCTTGTCAAACAATTGTGAAGCCCATGGTCTAGTCGGCTCAATTTTAAATTTTTGTTTCAACTAAGATGATAAATCATATGTTTTCCCCATATCATATGATACAATGCTCAATGCTTCAAAATAAAGGGTATGATCTATCAGAGTCATTCTTCGAAGCCATGCAGAGATGTCTAAGTGTTGGAGAATAGGTTGAGTGGTCACCGTGCCATCAATGTCTATGATAATTTCTCCTTTATCTAAACAAAGACTAGAAAAATGAGAGGATACTAACTAATTTTTCATAGTTTTGATAGCCTTTTCAAGCCCTCTAAAGTACCTAACGTAGAAGAGGAAAGGAAATCTACCTCAATTTGAAGTTGCAATCACATCAAAAAGATTGCAAGCAATGACTGTGTCTGCAATAGTTCGAATATCGGGAACTAAATGTGCAAAAGCCTTTGGCTCAACAGAGTTCTAAGTATCAACCTTAAGCAAGGGTTACTTGTGAAAGCAAGAGCTTCCTAGGAAATCATCATACCAAATATCAAGCGGAAAAAAAATAAATTAAATAAATAAATAAAAATAAAAACTAAAATCAAATCAAATAAAAATTATCACTTAAGTGATCAGTGAGTTGAGTTTCCACTGTAAGTGCTTTGAAACAAAAATACTCCAGAAAATTTCGAGCACACCCTAAGGGATGTTTTATGGAATCAGGGACCTCAGTTTCAAAATGTCGTTGCAGACCCTCAGTCATAAATTTCAAGCATATATGTGCAAACATTTGATCTTGTAATTATAGCGGTAGTTGATTCCTAACAGTAAATATTGAAGCTCCCTGACTTGTGTCTGTAAAGTTCAGGGCCTGGCTTGTGCCATGTACAATTAAAATTTCCATGTTTCCTATCAAGTATGTAGTCAATCCTAGATTATATAACATGTAGACAACATCAAATATCATTTCTTTGGTGTATTAGCACGCAGGTCTTTATATCCAACAGTGGTCCTAAGGCTGAGCTTCTTGAATTTCTGGACAGCATCGATGTCGCCGCTAAGGTTTTGCATTCAAAACTTATTTGTGTCACTAGATATATCGTCGCCACTGATGAGGGTTCCCCCACCTTGGAAACCTCTTGGGACTGGAGTTCTACTGGCTATTGATAAAATTGTCGGTTTTGTTGTTGAGCATGAGGGTAATCAAGGCCCATTTATTGTCATGCTAAACGTAGGATTGTTAGGATTCAAAAAATTAGAGAGAATTAAATATAATAATAAAGCAAAAAACATTCAAACCATGTACACCATGACTTATCCCGGAAAACCCAAACTAGGGAAAAACCAACCAATAATATATCTATTATTGTCCTTGGCTAAAACACAACCAAGTCGGTCAACAACCTGAGCTTTCACCACTTAACTATGGCTCAATACAATGGTGAACACACAAGCCTTTTAACGGCTTCAACTACATGTAATACCATGAGTCACCAATACAACGTGCCCAAAACCACAATTGTTAACCATAATTTTTGACACAACCTCAACTCCACCATAGGGTCAAGTTTATCTAAAAATCCCCCCTTTAAACTTGACTATGGGTTCTTCTTGGCCAAATCTAGCCAAATATACCAAGTGAGCCAGCCACCACCACTCACTTCCAAACCCTAACCAATCAACCTAAGTGTATTTGAAAATATCACATGTTGTCCTAGCTCAGCGTGTTTTATCATACCATCACATGTGTCCCCATATCACCTAAGTGGGCATTCATACTTTACCAATGGTTACCGAGATACGAATGCCTTATCAGGTCTTACAGTAATATGCCCATTTACATGAAAAAATTTTAACTCCATTAATAATAATAATAAAATTATATATATATATATATCCCAGGCTTAAGCCAACATTCTCTCATTTCATCATAAGTAACTTGCTTGGCAAAATCTGGTGATAACTACTATTTTTGGGTTCGGACACTTCAATATTCAAGCATGCTCTTCCTCTTGAAAACTTTTATGAGCCATATATATAGCCCTTGAGATAAAATGTGCCTTGCTCAAATCGTACCAGAAGCTAAGCTCATATATAACGAAGATAATATAAAGAAGTTCCCCTCCTCCTCTCTTTATATATATATATATATTTTAAATGAGACTTTTCCATTTTTCATGTGAAGCCCATATAGCCATTAAAATAACAACCTAATCACTTTCAAGAATATGGTAAATGATAAAAAAGAGTCAAATTTAAATGCAAGCCATATACCTTATAACCCTCATGGTTGTCGACGACTTCACATTCATTGCATAAATGTGTCCCTTCGCAATAGGAGGATTCAAGTTCAAAATCAAGAAGCCCATGAAAAAAACTGGTTTATTATTTCTTGCATGGGGTTACTCCTCATTGTCGCTGCTTCTGTGCACAGTCCTTTTTATCATAAACAGCATCTTCATTCGGTGTTCATGGGAAACAATCCACACCCATTCTTGTGCTCCACATAGAACCGCAGAGCAAGCCTCTCTCACTCCCAAATGCCTTGATATTCTTCTCATTCTGACCTCAATTCTTGCTAGCCTTGAAGGCATCCCACATGTGATTTTCACACCTTCCATTTGTCTCTCAAAAAAGACCAATTTTGGTGCGATTGCCACTGGCCTCCTCGTTGCAAGACTTTTGGTGCAAAAGACGAGTATTTTTTTTTAAATAAGACTTAGATCTCTTCACAATTATGCTCCAAAGAGACCGTGTTACGTCAAAGTTATAACGATTCTATTCTCTACGCCAAAAACTTGTAAATGCATTCCCTTCGATACCAGCTATTTTGTTATTAAACCATCACTGTCAATGTTCTATACTTTTCGCAGTGACAACCTCTCTAATTCTTGGCTCGGACAGTCGAGATCTGTTGAACTGAGGGGGTTAAAACCGGGAAAATGTTTCCCTGGCTATAGCCATTGAGCGTTGAGGAGGATTTGACCAAGGCATAATCTCCATTTGGGCGCCAAATTTCTTGAACTCTCGTCCACCTAGCGGACTCATTCTCTAGAAGTCATGGAACAGAGGTTGAACATCGTCGCTATGGGTAATCACCCTATTATCATTTCTTTCATTAACCACCCATCACACTCGCTCGCAGCCTCACCAGCATCACTAAATGCAAGAAAAAATCTATTAAAATAGTTATGCATTTGTTAGATTTCTGCTTTGAATTTTATGGTTGCACAAAATGTTTGACAAACTGAGCAGCGAGTCCACACCTTGAAAAATAGTTAATAGAGTTAACAATTACAATAAAGAATTCAACACCATCCTTACTCCTGCAACACCAATCGCGCCATCAGCACCATAACTAAAACCGTTGCCATTGTAAACGACTTTTCTACTTCTGGTCACAACCATGCTACCTGCGCTTAGATCTGCCATGGTGATTTGTGTCAATCTTTCCATCACCGTGATCTCTAGGTTGTCTCGTGTTGTAATTTTTCTTACCCTTTGAAGCAAATATATGGTTCCAATCTACATTAGGCTCTGAAACAACACTGTAGCTTCAGGGACTTGATCGAAAATCCCTTATTGTTGCTCGCACCAGAAAACAATGAATGGGATCACACTAATCCCATGCAGTCGCATTATGCTCCTCAATGAACCATTCCTCAACCGGCATTGTTGGTTTGTTCAATGAGCTCTGGTTTATTCAATGAGTTATTGCTTCTACAAGTGCTACTAGTTTGTACAGCCAAGTCCAATGCATTAGGGGAATTTTGAGATCTAAAATGGACCTCTTAAGGAAATTAAAAAATAATAGTGGAAATAATAAAATAGATTAGATTACAGCATCAAATTTTAAAATGAAAATAGAAAAAACTACTTTTTCAACTCGTATTTTCAACTTATCTCCTTATGGGTGTTGAAAATACTGAGAGGGGGTGAATCAGTATTTCTGTTTTTGTTGTTCTTGTTATTACCAAAAGCACATATATATATATATATATATATAACACAGAAATAGAAAGCTGGAATTAATGCTTTTATTAACACAAAACAGTGTAATGAAATAAATATAATATATGTATATAACTAGTTGCAATTAGTTGGCAAGCTCCAACTCGGACTTTGGTGAGACTCCAACCTCTAGAACACCAACTCTATTTTGCCAAGACACCAATCTTGGACTTAGGAGCACCAACTCTCAAGGACTTCAATCCTTCCAGTTCCTGAGACACCAGTGCCAAAGACTCCTATCCTTCCTACTTCTGAGGCACCAGCCCCAAGGACTCCTATCCTTCTTGCTTCTAAGGCACCAGCCCCAAGGGTTCCGACCCAATCTTGTCAAGGCATGTTTGATAGTAATGTTCTGCTCTCAGAACTCTTCTCTACTAAGTTCTGTTTGTTTATAGCTTCACTGTAGTCTCCATGCTACAGCATCAGTGACAGCGGGTATTCTTATGAAGAAGTCTTTACAACTCTGCACACTACCCACACATAGTCTCCAATAGCCTTCATGCTCTCTGATAATGTCTTCACACGGCTTTAGTCAGTCTATTGTTCGCTGCACTAAGCTCTGCATAAAGAACAACTTCTTGTTCAAGCTTATGTTCTCTTTTGGCTACTTCTCCCCTTTAACTGTCTATTGTCCTATTGGCCCTTCGGCCTTTTTTCTGTTCTGTTGGATCCTCTCGCTACCTCTATCTCCTCCAACTTATTTTCCACAGCGTTCAATAGCCTTCAACAACATTCATCAAAAAAAACTTCACCTTGTTTTTCTGTTTTTATGTGTTTTAGACACCTCTGATTGTTCGTTTCCACCTTCCACCGCCTCTTTGGCTTCCTCCTCCATCGTTGTTGTTTCCTCTGACTCGCTTGATTATTCGACTTCCCTCCTTGGTCATTGTGGCTTCCTCTGCACTCGCTTTCCATGCCACTTCCTAGCTTTACAGTCACCGAGTGTTAAAACTGTAGCACAGGCCTGTTTTTCAATGATAACAGGCATCCATCGTTTAACAGACATGCCACATCCTATCGCAATTGCAATCAGCTTGATTTTATCCTTCTGAGCTATCGTTCAGGCTTCCTGAACCATCCGAAGCATCCCTTAGTGTATCGCTGCCTCCAAACGCCGCGCAAACCAAATATACAATTACACGGGAATTAGGAGTAAAAACAGGAAAAAAGGACTAAAGGGTAGACTTCAAAAAACATTACACCCTCACTTAAACTATATTGGATCCGCTCCTCCACAGTTTTATCACAATCGATGCTTTAGTGTGGCAAGGCTTCATAATATATGCGATATGTGACAGATGTGATGATAGATTAACTCATATTGCAATGTGCGGCAGGTCCGCGTGGATATGTATCGCAATCGGGAGTTGCCCTTGGCGGAGGTCTGATGTGACATCGCTAACCGCTATCGGTGATCTCAATGGACCACTTGACACATTTTAACTCCGCTCCCAAAGTGTTGATGTGATATACATCGGCAATCGCAAGTCGCAAGGGTTCAAGGCTCGACGTTAACGCAGACCACTCATAGTGATGCGATGTGCCAAACCTGATACAACTCAACACTCCTGTGTATAAAGTTCCAGGTCCGCTTTCCAAATCCACTAAGTGTTTAGTGTGATTTCTCTGTGTAAAATGCATTTGGCGATTAACAAATAAATACACAAGAGTGATGCTATATGGGTTCTACGGGCCCGATAGCGTTAACAATTCCGCCTTTGATAGAGTATTCACCATAGTATATTTACCGGGATTCCACTCTCCAATGGTTGTTTGCATCCTCTGTTGCTCTGATGGCTCTGCTTGCTTCCGTTTGCTCCTCCAATGGCTTTGTCTACTCTGTGCTCTATTAGATTCTCTGGTGGCTCTATCTACTTTGTGCTCTTTTAGTTCCTCTGGTGACTCTGTCTGCTCCTCTTGGCTTCGTCTACTCCTCTTGGCTCTGTCTGCTCTTCTTGGCTCTGTCTACTCCTCGAATATTTCCATATTGACATCAATGACAATCTATGTCCAACAATCTCCCCCTTTGTTATTGATGGCAATATTCTTCTGCTCTCCCCTTTTGACATCAATGGCAAAGGAATGCATACGGACTCCCCCTGTCCTGCTACATCTTTATGAATGAACTTGAGTGATGATAAAGAGATAATCCCCATATTTTGATGCATATGTTCGAATGCTTCTCGAGGAAGAGGTTTTGTGAAAATATCAGCTATCTGCTCCTTAGTATTGATATATTCTAAGACGATGTTTTGTTCAGCGACTTGCTCACGGAGGAAATGATACTTGACTGGTATGTGTTTGGTCCTTGAGTGCATCACTGGATTTTTGCTGAGACTGATAGCACTTGTGTTGTCACAATAGACGGTAATCGGTTGACCTGTACATATGTCAACATCTTTTAGAGCTTACTTCATCCATAGTATTTGAGTACAATAGTTTGTTGTAGCAATATACTCGGCTTTGGCTATGGATGATTGTTTTTTGTTGAGCCAGGATACTAAACAGTCTCCTAGGAAGAACGCATTTCCACTAGTACTTTTCTGATCATCTATACTTCCAGCCCAATCAGCATCGGTGTATGCAGTTACAGTCAGTGTTGAGCTCTTTGGGTACCAAAGACCGAAATCAGGAGTTCCTTTCAAATATCTAAGAATTCTTTTTACAACTAATAAATGGGATTATTTGGGAGCAGATTGAAATATTCCCACCATTCATACTGCCTGCGTTATGTCTTGTCTTGTAGCTGTTAAGTATATAAGGGCTCCAATTATTGACCTATAATGAGTTGCATCTACTAAAGGGGAGTCATCATCTTTGCACAATTTGCAGTTTGTGGTCATAGGTGTGCTCATGAGTGCACAGTCCTCCATTCTATATCTTTTGAGCATGTCTTTTAGATATTTGGTTTGAGATATATATAATCTTTCTCTGGTTTAAGATACTTTAAGTCCAAGGAAGTGAGACAACTCTCCTATCATTGACATCTCAAACTCTTTTGACATGTTTTGAGAAAATTCATGGCTCATTTCATAATTATTGCTCGCAAAAATCAGATCATCGACATAAACAAGAGTAACTAGTAACTTACCTTCATCCGTCTTTATGTATAGATTACTTCCAGCCATTATTTTTTTTAAGCCTTATATGTCCAAGTCGCTTGTGCCACAGCCAACTTTCATCTATCTAACTCAGGTAGCATTTATTTTCTTGATTCTTGTTCAGAATGTAAATGTTGCCTGGTGTTCTAACCCCTTTTGCCACAAGTTCCCCTGAGGAAGAGTTCCTTATTTCACAGTCTTTGGTGTTGAAGACAACCTTATGTCCTTCATCACAGATTTGGCTGACACTTAGGAGATTGTGTTTGAGCCCGTCTACTAACAGAGCATCTTGAGCTTTTCCTTTTCCATTGATCAGAGTAATAGTTCCTTTTCCCGCAATTCTGGCAGATCCACTTCCAAAGGACACATTCCCTTCCTTTTTGCTAATGAGACAAAATTCCTTTTGTCTCCTACCATGTTTGGATCACCCACTATCCAAAAACCAATGACTTCCATTATTTTGAGCATATAGAGCCAAGTCGCATTTATCCATGTTGGAATTCTTACTACTCGCCTTTCTTCCTTTGAGTGGGCAGTTTTGTTCATAGTGTCCATTATTGTAGCACAATGAGCAAATCAGATCAAATTTGGTAAAGGGATCAAATGAATTGAAGGTTTTGATTTGTCCTTGCCTTTTGGGGGCATATGAATTGATTAGTCAGTCCTTTAGCTTTGGTGTTTCACTTCTGCGAGCCATGCAATGTTTGGCTTGATGACCGAAGTTTTTACATTGAAAACAATGTCCAAGAAAGATGGTTTTGTACCTGTTGAAGTAGCCACTGTTTGAGTCGATTTCCTTCCTGGGAAATACTCTTGCCTCATTCTTTGGATTTGAGATGGGCCCTTGGTGGAATACAGGTTTGTATTTGTTGTAGTATCCATGATTCGACTCCACATTCTTCTTTGGAGTAATTCTCTCTTCATCCTTTGTATCTGGGATGCGCTTTTGATGATATACTTTTTCTTCTTTTGGATTGCAGTAAAGTGCATCAGCATAGATTTTCGCACTATTCTTAGTGCTTGAGTATTCTCCTTTAAAACCTATTCCAGACATGTCATGTTGAGGTTTTTGACTTTTCAGAATAGTCTCAAGTATTTGAGAGCTTTTACAGTCCTTTTTAATTTGCTCCAACTCCTTTCTCAGAGACATTATTTTGGCTTCACGTTCTTCGCAAGTCTCTTCTTTTTCTTTTAGCTTTGCTTCCAAGAGATCTTCCCTCCTTCTTGTTTCCTCATTTTCCACTTTGAGAGAAATGATTTTATTCTGTAGTTTCTCATTTTCTTCAATGGCACTTATTAACAGTTCATCTACATTTCCTTCCAGCCCTGAGTCATCATCATTTGTGAATGCCATGAATAATGTTTCTTGGCTTTCATCATGGTCACTCTCCTCATCTGATTTCTTTTTGATGACCATAAACTCATCCTCATCAGACTCATCTTGCTTAGAGAAGAAGTTCTTATTGAACCTTTTTTTTTTGTGTGCCATTCCTTTATAATTTCCTTCACCATCACTATCATGTTTATGAGGACATTTTGCTGCATAATGACCTATTTTTCCACACTTAAAATAGATAAGAGGGTACTTGCCTTTAATCTTAGATCCTTTCTTCAGCTTTCGTACAAATTGAGCCAATTCGTATTCCACATTGGACTCATCACTACAGTCATTCCTTTCTTTCCCCTTATTTGACTTTGAAGCCTTGAATGTTGCATCTTTGGAGCTTGGGCCACCTTTCCTCATCTCATAGGCAGTGAGGATTCCATGGAGTTCATCCATCTTGAGGGTATCTAGATCCTTTGCTTCTTCTATGGCGCTTATTTTGGAGTCAAATCTGTCTGGAAGAATTCTTAATACCTTTTGAACAATGGTACTTTCTTCAATTTTTTCATCCAATCCTTTAAGGAAGTTGACCACTTCAGCTACTCGGAGGAGGTATGCTGCAATATCTTTTTCATCTTCCATCCATAGACTTTGAAATTGTCTTCTATGAGTTTGAAGCTTTGCCTTCTTGACTTTTGAGTCTCCATCGTATAAGCCAACTAACTTATCCCACATTTCTTTGACAGAGTTACAGTTCATGACTTTTGTAAACTCGAAATCAGTGATTCCACTAGTGATGGAGTTCAAGGCCTTTGCATTTGCAATGTAGGCTTTCCTCTCATCTTGATCTGTTGGAAGAGTGGTAAGCATATGGTACTCATTTTGAACAAAATTCCAGACTTCAGGTCCAAGGGACATTAAGTAGTAGGTCATTCTCGTTTTCAAAAAACCAAAGTTAGTGCCATCGAACAGAGTTAGTCTTCCTGATGCTTCGTGATTTCTCATCATGGTTGCAGATCCTTCTTCAAGTTGTTCGGCTAGTATGAAGAAGCCTGCTCTGATAACAATTGTTGGAAATAATGAGGGGGGGTAAATCAGTATTTCTTTTTTTGTTGTTCTTGTTGTTACCAAAAGCACATATATATATGGAACATAGAAATAGATAGTTGGAATTAATGCTTTTATTAACACAAAGCAGTGTAATGAAATAAATACAATATATGTATATAACTGGTTGCAATTAGTTGCCAAGCTCCAACTCAGACTTTGGTGAGGCTCCAACCTCCAGATCACCAACTTTATTTTGCCAAGACACCAATCTTGGACTTAGGAGCACCAACTCCCAAGGACTTCAATCCTTCTAGTTCCTGAGACACCAATTGCAAAGACTCCTATCCTTCCTAATTCTGAGGCATCAACCCCAAGGACTCCAATCCTTCCTACTTCTAAGGCATCAACCCCAAGGACTCCAATCCTTCCTACTTCTGAGGCACCAGCCCCAAGGACTCCTATCCTTCTTGCTTCTAAGGAACCAGCCCCAAGGGTTCTGACGCAATCTTGTCAAGGCACGTTTGATAGTAATGTTCTGCTCTCAGAGCTCTTCTCTACTAAGTTTTGTCGATTTATAGCTTCACTATAGTCTCCATGCTACAGCATCAATGACAACCAATATTCTTATGAAGAAGTCTTTACAACTCTGCACATTTCCCACACATAGTCTCCAATAGCCTTCATGCTCTTTAATAATGTCTCCACATAGCTTTAGTCAGTCTACTATTTGCTGTATTAAGCTCTACATAAAGAACAACTTCGTGTTCAAGCTTATATTCTCTGTTGGCTACTTCTCCCCTTCGACTATATGTTGTCATGTTGGCCCTTCGGCCCTCTTTCTGTTCTGTTGGATCCTCTCACTGCCTCTGTCTCTTCCAGCTTATTTTCCACAGCCTTCAACGGCCTTCAACAACATTCATCAAAAAAAAATTCACCTTGTTTTTCTGTTTTTATGTGTTTCAGACACCTTTGATTGTTCGTTTCCACCTTCCACCACCTCTTTGGCTTCCTCCATCATTGTCATTTCCTCTAACTCGCTTGATTATTCAGCGTCCCTCCTTGGTCGCTATGGCTTCCTTTGTGTTGGCTTTCCATGCTGCTTCCTGGCTTTACGGTCATTGAGTGTTAAAAATATAACACAAGCCTGTTTTTTCAATGATAACAAGCATCCATCGTTTAATGGACATGCCACGTCCTATCGTAATCGCAATCGGCTTGATTCTAGCCTTCTGAGCTATCGTTCAGGCTTCCTGAACCATTGGGAGCATCCCTTAGTGTATTGCTACCTCCAAACGCCACGTAAACCAAATATACAATTACACGGGAAATAGGAGTAAAAACAGGCAAAAAGGACTAAAGGGCGGACTTCAAAAAAATATTACACCCGCATCTAAACTGTATCGGATCCGCTCCTCCACAATTTTATCACAATCGGCACTTTAGTGTGGCAAGGCTTCATAATATATGTGATATGTGATGAATGCAATGATAGATTAACTCATATTGCAATGTACGGCGGGTCCGCGTGGATATGTATCGCAATTGAGAGTTGCCCTTGGTGGAGGTCTGATGTGACATCGCTAATCGCTATCGGCGATCGCAATGGATCGTTTGACACATTCTAACTCTGCTCTCGAAGTGCCGATGTGATATACATTGGTAATCGCAAGTCGGAAGGGTTCAAGTCTCGACGTTAACACTGACCACTCATAGCGATGCGATATGTCGGACCCAATACAATTCAACACTCCCGTGTATAAAGTTTTAGGTCCGCTTTCCAAATCCACTAAGTTTTTAGTGTGATTTATTTGTGTAAAAGGCAATTGGCAATGAACAAATAAATACACAGGGGTGATGCTATATGGGTTCTGCGGGCCCGATAGCGTTAACACTTCCGCCTCCAATAGAGTATTCGCCATAGTATATTTTTTAGGATTCCACGCTCTGATGGTTGTTTGCGTCCTATGTTGCTCCGATGGCTCTGCTTGCTTCTGTTTTCTCCTCCAATGGCTTTGTCTGCTATGTGCTATGTTATCTCCTCTGGTGGGTCTGTCTACTCTGTGCTCTATTAGTTCCTCTAGTGGCTCTATCTGCTCCTCTTGGCTCTGTCTGCTCCTCTTGGCTCCTCTTGGCTCTGTCTTCTCCTCTTGGCTCCGTCTGCTCCTCAAATATTGCCATATTGACTTCAATGACAATCTGTGTCCAACAATGGGTTTACTCAAATTTCGAGCGGGAAAACTCGTTGGATGCAGAATTTGATTCCTCATCCAAGGAGTACCCATGTTGTTGTAGGAATTTACAGGGTAAGTTCCTCAGACAGAACACCAAAGGACACCGCTCACAAACAAATCACAGATCAATACACCAATATTTTTGACGTGGTTAAAACCCTCAAAGAGGGAAACATTCCACGGCCTGAGCCAACGCGGCCACTTCAGGCAATTTATTAATAAAATAATGAAAATTTACATAAGCTTCTCTTGTGAACAGTTAACCTACAAATGACCCTCCATGCGTTTTAAATAGAATTCATGGACCAATCGAGTGTCAAGCCATATATCAAGTGTCGGTAATACCGAGGAGAGAATGAACTGTTAGATCACTACATATCGTGACCATCGGATTGTAAGTTAAAAATGTACATAGTAAAGAAACACACTTTACCTAACTCTATACTAGACCAAGTTATACTTAAATATTCCTATGTGTCGGAATATCCTAACATCCCCCTTTAAGAACAACTTGGGATAGGATTGAAGGATTTACAAATATGACACAATAGGAGAAGGAAGGAGGCACTAGAGCCTATCCCCCCTTAGTGACAACTTCCTGAACGCCAAGCATATATCGAAGTTTAGTGAACTTCGCCTCTGTGAGAGCCTTTGTGAAGATGTCTGCAACCTGATCATCTGTTGAACAATATTGCACTTCAAGAACATGGTCATGAATGAGTTTTCTGATGAAGTGCATGTGTAGCTAAATGTGTTTGATGCGCTGATGCTGGACTGGATCTTTGCATAGCTGAATGGCACTTTGATTATCACACCAAAGTGTGGTTGGATGCTACTGCTCAAAGCCAAATTCTGATACTATCTGACAAAGCCACAAGGCTTCCTTACTAGCTTCCACGACACCACGATACTCTGCTTCTGCTGATGAAAGAGAAATGGAAGCCTGTTTCTTACAAGCCCATGTAATAGGT
>APFE030028878.1:132676-161120 GCA_000404065.3 Pinus taeda
TCTGATACCATGTAAAAATTTCTGTTTTCCCACCCCGGTTTTCAGTTTCTCCTTATTTCTCCCATGTAGTTAAATGCCCTTTCTCATAACCATACATTCAACAAGCTGGAAAAATTAAATTTGCTGAAAACACAAATTCTGGAAAATTTACAGAATGCTGGAAATTGCAGAAATAAAAATCAGCAGTAATAAACAGCCATTAAAACACATTAAAACACTGATATTTTTGGTCAACGTGACCCTGGAAAAACCCCCTAAAACTCTTGGGGAAAACCAGTTTGAGAGCTCTTCTTTATTTCTGAAAAAAGCCTTTTTACAGCAAGAAAATTTCAGCAAAAATTACAGCAAAATAATTTTTTTTTTTTTCAGCAAGCAAACTTATCCGTTTTCAGCCCAACAGACCACGTGGAAACTTCTCAGTTTTCAGCAAAAAATCAGCTTTTTTTGTTTGTTCTTGCTGCTGTTCTATTTGTCTTTCTGCTGTTCTGATTTTGCTGAAGAGCTGCCTGGTATTTGTGCCAAACTGCTGCCTCTTTCTCCTTCTTGTCCAGAAATCTGCCTTGCTCTCTTGCTCTCCTTCTCCCAATCTGCTCATGAAAGAATGAATGATCTTTTCCTCCTTTTCCTCCTTTAATATAACTCCAAGTGACTTTTGGGTGATCTCTAAATCCAATGGCTGAAATAGATTTAGATCAATGGCTGAGATTAAATGCACTTTTAAATCTCACTTTCTATTTTTTAATTCACCCACTTTAATAAAGACCCACTTAGTCATTTATTTCCAAAGTCACTTTTTCCTTTCTAATTTTTTATTGACTTTATAAAAGTCACTTTAAAATTAGACTTAGTAACTTTATCACTTAAAGTCACTTTTAAATTAGATTTTAACTTTATAAAAATTATAAAGTCACTTTAGGAGAAAATTTAAAATCTTTTGGACACTTTTCCCTAGGCCAAAGATCAAAGCCTAAGGGAACCACCTATCCTCCGGTACCAAAAGTGTTAAAAGACATAAGGCCTAGTTAGTTTAAGAATATTCTCTGAAATTAAAGGAATTGACTACAATGAAACTTTTTTTTCCTGTCACCAAAATGAATTCCATCCACCTTTTTCTAACCCTGGCTACCTCACATGGATTGGAGGTATATTAGATGGATGTTAAATCCACATTCTTGCATGTGGATCTATAAGAATAAATATACTTGTAACAACCCCATGGCTAGGTTTAGAGTGACTCCAACCATGTTATTCACCTCAAGAAATATTTATGTGGTTTTAAATAAACTCCTTGAGCTTTGTATCCAAAAATGGATAGCTTTATTCTTGACTCTAGCTTTTTTGGAAGTCATTCTAACTAGTGTATGTACCAAGAAAGCAGGAATTCATTTCATAATCCTTTTTCATTATGTTGATGACCTTATCCTTACTGGTAGTGACCCTAAACTTTTAACCAATGTGAAATCAATCCTTAAGAAGAAGTTTGAAATGGTAGATTTAAGTTATTTGCATTCTCTTCTTGGCCTTTCAAGTATTGAAAAACGAGGAATTTATCTTTCTAAATCTAAGTATACATGTGACCTTCGATGCTTTCACATGGAAGATTGTAAACCACCCCCTTCTCCTTTTTAGTCGAGATTCAGATTTGTTACCACCTGCACTACACCTAAAGTTGATGCCACTTTATATCATCAATTAGTTGGTAGCATTTTACATTTGACTCATAGTTGGTATTGTTTCTAGGAATATGCAAAAACCCCATGAAAGTCATTGGAAAAAAAACAAAAAGGATACTTCAATATATCTGAGGTATACTTGATTTTGGGATACATTACAGTTTAGGGGGCTCCTTTGTTCGTTGCTTTCACTGATTCAAATTGGGCTAGTGACCCTAATGATTGTAAGTCTACTACAAGTTATGTTTTTAGTCTCGATTCTTGATGTGTCACTTGGGCTTGTAAGAAGAAATAGGATATTGCTCTTTTTTTAGAAGAAATAAAGTATCGAACATAAATTAATGCAATTCAAGAAGTCTTGTATCTTTGAAAAATCCTTTCATAGTTTGGATACCACCAGAAGCATCCAACAATCCTTTAGTGCGAAAATCGAAGTGCCACCAATCTCACCAAAGATCTAGTTCAGCATAAGTGCAATAAACACATTAAGATATAATGCACTTCCTCATAATTCTCATTCATTAATTAATTATGCAAGTGCTCTTTTTCCCTGCAGATGATCAAGTTGAAAACATTTTCACAAAGTCTCTTACAAAAGAAAAAATTTGTAAACTTCCATCTATGTTAGGAGTTAAGGAAGTTTTCATTAAATGGGGATAGGCTCTAATTCCTCCTTCTCCTATTGTGTCACCTTTGTAAATCCTCCAATCCTATCCCAAGTTGTTCTTAAGCAAGGATGTTAGGATATTTAGACACTTAAGAGTTAGTTTATCTTGGTCTATTGTGTCTATTAGGTAAAAGTGTGTTTCTTAACTTCTTTTTTCTTTAGTATGCATTTGTTGCATTGTAATATGATGGTCACAATAAGTTCTAGACATATAGTGATGTTGACAGTGCTGGAAATATGTCAACCAAGGGGGTCTCCCCAATGTGAAGTCTCAATTAGACCTCACATCGTTTGGAGTAGGAGCCCCAATCAGAGTATCGACCCAGCTACCATATATCCTTGTAGATTTTCCTTGGCTACAAAGTTCAGCATAAGAGAGTAACACAGGTATTTTTGGATTAGCAAGTGAGTATGCCTTGTGAAATGTTCAACTATAGAAAGTATCAAGGTACTTCTACCAAAAGGGATGAGAAAAGTGGACCCTTTAAAGACAAATAATAGTACTAATCTAGAAAAGGCACATGACAACATACATAAGAATTAATCGATGATCAACCAGTGCAATAGTTCATAATGAAGAAATGTTTTTTAAAGAAACTACAACACATCTTTAACAAGATAAGTACCAAAGCCATCGAAATAGATCATATTCATTAGTACAAATGAGAACAACACAAATCACAAGAATTCAAAGAACAGTCTTACAACATTCAAGACATATGCATGAAAGTGTGTTGGCTCAACAAGCTTCTGAATTAAATAAAAGTTCCAAGATACATCAAGACAACGAACACCACTAGCCCCAATAGTGGAGAATTAGTGCAGTCACTTGCTCCTCCAAAACAGCTATCTTTCTCTCCAATCCTTGGTAGGAGGAGCCAAGGTGAAAATTCTTTTTCATGTGTAATGAGGGTGTATATATAACAAATAGGGTGATCATTCACCTCCCATTTGACTCTGGGCTACCCTCATGATTGTTTGACTTCTCTATGACCTTTCGACTCCCACATGACTTTTCACATTACATGGATGACTCTTGGACTTCCACTTTACATTACATTTCCAATATAGAATTTACATAATCCACAAATGATGTGGCACATGATGACTCATGACATGACATGACACTGATGACATGGACTGCATGATGACAGGGCAATGTCAAGCCACTCGTTATTGTTGCTTTTTCTTCAATAAGAGATGTGAAATGCTTCATCTTCATGAGAGATATGTGTTTTTCTTTATATCCACCCTCCAAAGGGTTATGAATTAGATTGGGCCTTCATGTGGTCCTGGTCTTTGTTCTTTTGTTGTAATCTGGTGTTCCTTTGTATTCTCACCTAATGATCATCTTATCCCTTCAACTTCATTTGTGTCTTCTAGCATGGTAACGTTCTCCTTTTCCTCCATCATCATCCTGCCATGATAAGATAGAGTTATTGTAACTGAAAACCATTCATGACAAGTCGACATAAGTCTGAAAACCCCTAACCTAACATATTTCATGAATTCACCTATTGGGGCTAGAATTTGTGACTAGTTGAGTGACTGACTAAGGAATTGCACAGTTCCAAATGCCAAGGTCCGAGAGTAAAGCTTGAGACTATACAATGTGTAGTTCAGGATGGCCAGGTTCAAGAGACTATGCAGTTGAGGGGCTTAAGAGATCAAGGTTGGGGCATGAGGCTTGAATATTCCCACTGCATAATTCTGGAAGGATAGAGGCCAAGGAATTATGCAGTTGAGGGGCTCAAGGACTCAGTATGGAGGCTTTAGCCTTTAGATTGTGCAATGCATAGTTGAGGAAGGCTTGGGCAGAGGAACTGCGCAATTGAGGAAATCAAGGACTCAGGTGATGGGCCTCCAAATTAGACACAAATTAAGGCACGTCTAACATTTCTTAGGCACATGAAGGCTATATTAAACCTCTCCTCATACACTTAATAATGTTTTTTAGTTTTAATATGTTCATTAGAAAGGTTTAGAGATGATTTCATATGTGTGCCTAATATTATTTATTTTTGTAGAACACTGGGCAGATTATGAAGGTTTGGAGGAGGAGATAATTTAGGGACTTTCTCCCTACTACAGGAGGATAAATATTGGATAATAAATCAACAAGATATTCTGAAATTATTGCACAAATTTTGAAGCTCCAATGATTGAGAAAATCTAGGAATGTGTTCCCTGTCATTGTAGATTCCTAGTGTTGGGAACCAGATCCACTATTTGAGGGATTTTGGAGGGGAAATCTTCCCCCTTTCAAAGAGAATGCTTCATCATCATCTTGTATAAGTACCAATTCGAATTTTCCTCTAGGGGTTGGCTTTTCTTAGTCTTCTTGTGGAGAACACTAGTATTTTTGCAGATCCACTTTCATTTATTGCAGGGATGTAATTGTATTAATGGAAATAATGAAGATTAGTACCATTTTCACCTTATAAATCTTGGTCTCCTTCATAGGACTCTGAGTTTCCTTGGGATTGTCCATCCCAAGATCCTCAAAGCCCTTTGGTATAATTTACTTTTCTTATTTTCACTTCTTATTCACATGCATCTCTTGTTCTTGTTTTTTTCTATTTCTGCATTTAGTATTGATTATTTCCTGTTGTAGGATTGATTAAATGGTTGAAGTAAGTTCTTTTGCAGGATCACAAGCATGATTTAATCCTTGGAACAGATTTGGAGGGTCAAATTAATCATTCAACTACTTGGATTAGTTTGCTTATTCCCAAATCTAAATTTCTGAAAGTCCCTTGTGGAAAATAGTAATAATTTTCTAATATTTTTTAGAAGATGTTAATGAGCTTCAATTGAGTTGATTCCACTTGCATTAGATCATAAAAAAATTCAAGTTAATAATAAAATTCACCCCATTTCATTTTCACTTGATTAGATTATGTATTTGATAAATTAACTAGCTCACTAGTTCTTGAATTTCTAGATTTTAGACTAGTAATTTTCTATTATTTTTTAGTATGTTTTAACAGAGATATTTTTAAGTGATTCCACTTGGAATGGATACCTAATACATCATATTCAATAAATCTAAATCTTGGTCTCCTTCATAGGACACTGAGTTTCCTTGGGATTGTCCATCCCAGGATCCTCAGAGCCCTTTGGTATAATTTACTTTTCTTATTTTCACTTCTTATTTACATGCATCTCTTATTGGTGCCATTTTCACCTTCTAAATTTGATCTCCTTCATAGGGATCTGAGTTTCCTTGGGATTTTCCATCCCAAGGAAACTCAAAGCCCTTTAGTATAATTTACTTTTCTTATTTTCACTTCTTATTTACATGCATCTCTTGTTCTTGTTTTTTTCTATTTTTGCATTTAGTATTGATTATTTCTTGTTGTAGGATTAGGTTAAATGGTTGAAGTAAGTTCCTTTGCAGAATCACAAGCATGATTTAATCCTTGGAACAAATTTGGAGGGTCACATTAATCATTCAACTACTTGGACTAGTTTGCTTATTCCCAAATCTAAATTTCTTAAAGTCCCTTGTGGCAAATAGTAGTAATTTTCTGACTTGATTCCACTTGAATTAGATCATAAAAACATTCAAGTTAATAAAAAAAATTACCCCATTTTATTTTCACTTGATTAAATGAGGCATTTGATAGATTAACTAGCTCACTAGTTCTTGAATTCTAGATTTTAGACTAGTAATTTTCTGTTATTTTTTAGTATGTGTTAACAGAGGTATTTTTGAGTGATTCCACTTGGAATGGATACCTAATACATCCTATTCAATAAATATAAATCTTGGTCTCCTTCATAGGACTCTGAGTTTCCTTGGGATTGTCCATCCCAGGATCCTCAAAGCCCTTTGGTATAATTTACTTTTCTTATTTTCACTTCTTATTCACATGCATTTCTTATTGGTACCATTTTCACCTTCTAAATCTTGGTCTCCTTCATAGGACTCTAAGTTTCCTTGGGATTTCCATCCCAGGATCCTCAAAACCCTTTGGTATAATTTATTTTTCTTATTTTTACTTCTTATTCACATGCATCTCTTGTTCTTGTTTTTTTCTATTTCTGCATTTAGTATTGATTATTTCTTGTTGTAGGATAGGGTTAAATGGTTGAAGTAAGTTCTTTTGTAGGATCACAAGCATGATTTAATCCTTGGAACAGATTTGGAGGGTCAAATTAATCATTCAACTACTTGTATTAGTTTGCTTATTCCAAAATCTAAATTTCTAAAAGTCCCTTGTGGCAAATAGTAGTAATTTTCTGCTATTTTTTAGAACATGTTAATGAGCTTCAATTGAGTTGATTCCACTTGCATTAGATCATAAAAACATTCAAGTTAATAACAAAATTTACTCCATTTAATTTTCACTTGATTGGATTAGGAATTTGATATATTAACTAGCTCACTAGTTCTTGAATTTCTAGATTTTAGACTAGTAATTTTCTATTATTTTTTAGTATGTGTTAACAGAGGTATTTTTGAGTGATTACACTTGGAATGGATACCTAATACATCCTATTCAATAAATAAAAATTGTCCCGTCCAATTTGGATTTTATTTGCTTGGTCATTTGGTGAATTATATCTTCATGTAGTAGATCTTGTAACTTCTTATAGCAGCCTATAACTTCCTGTAGCACTCTTCTAGCACATATATACTTGCCCATATTTCCTCAAAAAACTTGTTTTTTGTCCCTTAGGGTTGAATCATGACTCCTAGGCTCTAAATCCATGATTGAGGAAGAATAAACACCAATTAGGACATGCCTTTTTAAAAAGTAGATTATGCTTATTTATTTGAATTCATGCTCTTATGATTTCAATTACAAATTGTTGCTCTTGCCTAGGATTAATTTCTTTTCAAAGTAACATTTCCATTTATGCAATTAGTTTAGAATTTGATTTCATTACATTCACTCCATCACATCATGACAACGAAGGAAGAACACATTGTATGTTTCACATATAGTGTTGATATCTCTTAATTTCGTACGAACCTCGAGTTGATAATTAAACTTGGTAGCCTTGGGAGTTGAGAATTCTTGTTGCAATACTGAGGCTCATCACTTTTTGGCGCCGTTGTCAGGGAGGTGTCAAAGTATGCATTGTTTTCTTCTCTAGTTGATTCATTTCTTTTACTTTTTGCAAAAGCAAAAAAATATTTGCATTAGGCATATTTTATTTCAAGAACAGGAAATTGCATTGCGTTAGCATTCTTATTCAAAAAAATTAAAAATACTTCTCCAACACCAACATCCCCCCTTCCCATTTGATCACGTGGTGCAGTAAGAGCCACATCACCATTCATTTTTGCAGGTAGAAGAATAAGAGGTGATAGAGAAGGTAGGAGAAATGGATGGAAATGATGAAAATGAGGAAGATCATCTTAGATTTCCCATTAAAGATATTGATGTTAGTGTGTACATGAAAAACATCCCTCCATCTTTTCTTCCAAACTTTCATGGTCTAAGGTCAGAGGATACGGAAATATTTCTTTTTGAATTTGAAATCATTTTTAGATCTTATGGTTACTTATTAAACACTCAAAAGTTGAGATTGTTTCCGGCAACATTGAAATATAGAGCTCTTAAATGGTTCATGAGTTTAGGGACTACTTCAATAAGATCATGGAATGATATGCAAAAGATATTGCTAGAAAATATAAAGATCATGATCTTAAAGAAGAAATATTTAGAATGAATCAAAAAGAAGATGAGAGCCTTGAGGATCTAATAGAGAGGTTCATGTATAATGTTAAGAGGGAAAAATTACATCATTTAGGATAGGACGCACTAAATACCCTCTTACTTAGAACAGTTAGGGATGAGTGGATTGATCTCCTTGATCTCATGAGTCAAGGTTATGTATATCAATCATCATTTGAAGAAGTTTGTGAAACATGAAAACACATATCAAGAGGAAGGGTAAGAGTAAGTAAATTAGCAATAAGATTGGTAAGTCAAGCTAAACTTGGGAATTTGTTTGATGACTTTAAAACACAAATTCTTAGCAATCTAAGTAAACAAGTAGAAATATTAAGAATGCATGATGAGGAAAAAGAAGATGTTGATATTTGTGTTGTCCATGTAGAATCACATGTTGTTAAATATTTTCCATCATTACAAAGGTTGAAAGAAGTTTACCAAGAGGACAATGGAACAAGTCAATCACCAAAGAAGTTATGTTATGTAGCTCCAAGAGGACCATGGCATCCTAGTAAACCTAGTATGATGCAAGAACCTAATTCATAATTTTAAGGTTATGAACATCCATCTCAAAGTAATGGGAACACACCCTTTCCTTGGCAACCTTGGCCATCTCAACCCCAAAAACAATCTTGGCAACAAGGTTGGCAAGGAAGATATGGAAGCAATCCACAATATCCCCAACATTTTCTTCAATATCTTCCATACCCAACTCCGTGTTATCCCTAGCATCCGCCTCCACTACAACCACAACCCCAACCACATCCATCTCAAACCTCCTCTCCCACTCAACTACTTGTACCACCATTTCCAAACTTACACAAGGAACTAGCTCAGTCCACTTACAATGCTAAGGTACAACACTTCCAAATATTTCCTCTTGATATAAATGGTATTCATTTTAGCTCAGGAAGAGTATTACAAAAAGATATCCTCTTGATGTTATTGAAGGAAAACATGCAGAAAAACAAGATTCAAATGAGAAGACCAAAGAATCATGGGTTGCACTTGATGAAAAGCAGACATCAAAATCATAGATTGAGAAAGTTACATCATGTTCACCATTAGATCCTCTATGTGTTCAAGAGAATAATCAACAAAAAGAAGAAGATTTGAATTTCATGGAAGAAGAAGACATCCAAGATTATCCAAATCAGCAAGTGGACTAAGGGCATCACAACTATATTGAAATATGGTTCCAGAAAATGTTAAGTTGCAGCAACACACTCTTCTTCAACAATTTTTTATCTCATCTCAGTGAAAGTAGTTGATATCTCTCAATCAAGTACATGTCAAAGCATATGTTTCAAGCCTACACATTGTTTCTTCTCTCAACTTGTTATGCAAGTGCCTCCATTGGAAGTATTCCTACACTTGAAAATGATTTTGTTTTTTCAAGTAGAGTAAGAAAAAAAATGAAAAATACGAGAAAAAAATAAAATCTTAGGTAAAAACATCATTTGAGATGCCTGAGATTGTCTCATTGATTGAAAACATCCATGAGGCGGTTAATGGGTTGGGAAAAAAAATCCTAGGTGAAAACCTCCTTTGAGGCGCCCAGGCAGACCTACTAGTTGAAAACCTCATTGAGGCATCTAGCAGGCCTAAGAAACGAGAAAAATGAAAGATAAAAATTATTTGCTCCATGTTCCCAGCCTTTGCAAGCAACAAGAACACTTTAGCACCAAAACAAAAAGTTGGTCAAAATTATAGTCAAAGGAAGTAAAACTTGGACTTACTCGTCCTTTGCTCAAATGCTTCAAAAGGACCAAGGCCATGTCAATCCATCACCCTCATATATTTCCTCCTAAAGAATATTAAAACATGGGCCTCCTAAATAATATTATAAAATAATAGTAGAAATAATAAAATAAGATTAGATTACATCATCAAATTTTAGAGGGAAAAAATAAAAAGCTACTTTTTCAACTCGTATTGTCAACTTATCTCCCTATGATTTCACTCAAATTTCAAGTAAGAGCACTTGTTGGATGCAGAATTTAATTCCTCATCCATGGAGTACCCATGTTGCATACTTTTTATCAACCCTACTACATGAAAAGTGAGAAATACATGAAAAAACATTATTGCAATCATGTTTTTCATGCATTTCTCATTTTTCGTGTAGCAGGGTCCATCAAAAGTATAAAACATGAGTACTAATTGGATGAGGAATTAAATTCCACATCAACAAGTCTTATTTTTCGAAATTTGAGTAAAACCATAGGGAGATAAGTTGAAAATACGAGTTGAAAAAGTAGTTTTTTTTTTAATCTTTTTACTTTTTTATTCCAAAATGGTGAATCATCCCTCATGGTTGACATCATCATCTTGAATTCTATTGGTTCTTATAAATTTGATTTTAGTTGTACATTTTTGTTTCAAGGTTTATTTTTTACCTCAAAATTTCTCTAATGAAAGGAGTTTGTGAAGGAGGAGGCAATCCTCCTAAGAAACCCACTTCTAAAAAAGAGCTTGCTGTATGGGTAGAACAACAACAGCAAGGCCTATGCCTTGATTTTAGCAGCAGTCAATGAAGAGGTGACTCATTATAGTGTGTTATTCACAAATGATTCTGAAGCCTTAAATAAGTTGAACGATTTATATGACTCGCACTATGAGCTAGAAGTTGTCAATTGATGATCAAGTTGTTTAATTTAGAATTGAAGGATGATGGCCCCCTTGCTGTAGCCTCTGAAATAATAGTTATTATGCAGGACATACAAGCCACCAGTGTTAAAATGGATGTTCCTCTCACATATTTTTCCAAGGCATTGTATCCCACTTATTCCCATTGTCTTTAGTCATTACAAGCTAGTGGCAAACTTAAGGAGATCTCCTTTGACTCTCTTGTGGAGAATTTTGTTGAAAGAGAGAAGGCTTTTGGAAAGAATAAGACAATTTCTCAGTCTCTTGAATAATTTGCGTGCCTTGCACAAAAAGAGAAGAATCAAGCAGAAGCTTCTTCTAGAGGAAGAGGTGGTCAAAGAGGACGTGGAGGGAAGAATAATAGAGGAAAGGGACGCAGACATTTTCTTGGAGAAAGACCTAATCTTCATTGCATACTGTGTAATAGAAATGGACATGATGCTTCTACATGTAAGCTATCATGGGACGGGATTATACAAGAAAGGGAAGAAGAAAAAGGAAAATCAACAGATAAAGGGAAAGGTAAAGCACCCAAATCCGCTCATTATGTTGTGGCACATTGCAATATTGGAGTAACTAAAGACTTATTTAATGCTTTACTTGCTTCATGGAAAGATGTTTTGTTGCTTGATTCAAGAGCAAATTGTCACATGAATTTTAGAAGATATTTCTCTAAATAATTCATTGACAATGTTGATGGAGCAGTCTATTTTGTAAACAAGTCAAAACTCAAGCCATCAGGGTTGGCACCATTAGTCTCAAATTCTCTGGTCTCCCAAACCTTCTTCTACATGATGTTCTCTACCTCTCGGAGTTGAGGAGAAACTTGTTGTCCTTGGTTCGCATCCACCAAAAAAGACACTCCATTCACATATTTGACGGTAAGGTTGAGGTCATAAAAGCATCAAAGCACTCACTTGTCATAACTAGGATAAAAGAAGAAAGACTTTTGAAGTTGCAAGGAACCTCTACTTGTGCACATGTTTTTTCATATAGTTCTCTTTATGATGAAGGTACACTTCCATCTAGTGTTGTATGACATGCTAGATTTGGACATTTGAACTATGACAACCTTTTGTTTGTTGAAGGAAAAAGGTGTCACTGGTTTTCCAACTATTTCTAGGAAACTTACGCAATGTGATGTTTGTATCTTAGGAAAGCATAGCGAACAGTGTTTTCATGATTCTCATTCCAGAGCACATAGAAAAATTGAACTCATTCATTCTTTTTGTGTGGCCCAATACATGTTCCTTCTGCAAATGGTAATGAATACATGATGACATTTATTAATGACTACATCAAAATGTGTTGGGTATATCTACTGAAGAACAAATCTAAAGCTTTTGAAACTTTCAAGAATTTTCATGCATGAATTGAAAATAATAAATAATCTCATATTGGCTCTATTCGTATTGAAAATGGAGAAGAATATACTTCAAATGAATTTGAAAACTATCTTCATCGGCATGGAATCAAACATCAAACAATTGTGTCTTATAATCCACAACAAAACGTGTAGCTGAAAGAAGGAACATGACAATCTTAAATATGGTACGTTCAATGATGTTTTTCAAGAACGTTAAGCTCATGTTTTGGGCTTATGTAGTTCTATGTGTTGTGTATATAAATAATAGGTTCCACCATGCTCTCAAAAGCAATACTCTGTATTAAATGTGGTATCGCCACATTCCTTTGTTGAGGCATTTCAGGTTTTTTGGTTCCACCTATTATGCCTTAATAACTTAGCAAAAAAGAAACAAACTCGATGAAAGGAGTCAAAAATGTATCTTCTTGGGGTACTCAGATACCTCCAAAGCATACTGTCTCTAAGATGAAGTAAATAAAAATTTTATAATATCTAGAGATGTGATCTTTCTTGAATCTTCCAAGACTGACAATGTTGTTGAGCGGCAACTTGATCACTTAGACAGATTCGGGCATGCAAAAGTCTTTCAAGAGTTTGATAATGAATTTCCACATATTGAAGGGGGGATCCCTATACTGGATTAATCTATGGAATCTCCTTTTGAAGTATTTTCTCCCCCTCATTAAGCTCCAGACATTGATCAAGAAGACACTTTGAGTGATGTTACTGAGAGAATTGGGAGGATAAATCTTGATTCATCCCCATCTTAGTCAACTGAGCAGCCTAGGCCATCTCAAAAAGGTCCTTCAAAATGGCTCACAAAGACACTTGAAAGTGGTCGTTCTGATGAGGTTGGAAAGATAGGGACAAGAGGTTCAGCTAGACAGAATGGAGGTGATGTAGACGATTCTGATTTACCTGTTGATATGGATGTTTCTTATGATTGTGAACTAAATTTGTCTACAAATTTCAAACTAACTTCCTTCAAAGAAGTCGCTTCTCATGATGAATGGAAAGAAGCGATGTAGAAAGAATATGATGCTTTGATAAAGAATAGCACATAGAAGTTGATTGATCCTCCATTGGGAACCAAACCAATAGGCTACAAGTGGGTCTTCAAAAACAAGTATAAAGCAGATGGCTCAGTTGAAAAGCATAAATTTAGGCTCATGGAAAAAGGTTTTGCATAAAAGGAAGGGGTCGATTATGAGGAGACTTTTTCCCCCAAAGAAATATGGGCTACCATCTGGGCACTCTTTGCCTTGGCAACTCAGAGAGGTTGGAAATTCCATCAAATAGATGTAAAAATTGCTTTCTTGAATGGAGATCTAAAAGAAAATGTTTTTATGTCCCAACCAGAAGGATTTGTTGCAAAGGGTTGAGAACACAATGTATGCAAGTTTTTCAAATCCTTGTATGGCCTCAAACAAGCGTTGCAAGCTTGGTACGAGAAACTAACTAAGCATCTTCTAAAACTCAATTTCAAACACTATGACATTGATGATGTACCTTTGTTTGTCAAGAAAGTTGGCAAAACAATTGTATACATATTGTGGTGTGTGTAAATGATCTTTTGATGACAGGGAACATTGAAAATTACATTCATCCATAAAGAAAAAATTGAGGAAAGGTTTTGAAATGACAAATTTAGGCTATGTTCACTACTATCTTGATATTGAAGTAACCCAACATTTGAAATTTATATTCATCTCTCAGAAGAAGTACATTGAAGATTTGTCGAACAAGGTTGGCATGGTTGAGTGTAATCCTTTGACTACTCCAATGGAACATAATTTAAAGCTCACATCCAATGAAAGAAAAGAATTTGAGGATGCTATAAAGTACAGACACTCGTATGAAGTCTCAACTACCTAATTACTACCAGACTAGACATTTCATTTGTTGTTGGAACCCTCTCCAAGTTTATGCAAAATCTTTTTGGATTAGGGTCATTTTGAATTTTTTAAACTTTTCTCTTTCAAGCGCTTTGGTGAAGATGCTTGCAATATGCTCATTTGTGATTAGGTGTCAACATTTAATTTGAAAGAAAATTATGAAAAGTTTTGAAATTTTTTTGATGTTGAGAATTAAAAGTAAAAATTGAAAGTTTGATTAATTGAGTTAAAGTTGAAGTTGAAGTGTTTAAAATGTTATTCAACATTTTTATTGTTGTTATACATTTTTATCATTGTTATATTTGAAAGTAAGATGAATGATTGATTGGACCCAACATACTACGTTTATTGTGCTTGATATCATTAGTATTTTAAAATGGGCAAAGGAGGAAAAAGGCTACAAACTACTAATCAAGTTTGTTGTGCTCATTTTTCAGCAAGAGCATGATATCCTTAGTATTTTAAAATGGACAAAGGAGGAAAAAGGCTACAAACCACTATGAAATTGAACTATTGCAATAAGATCTTAATGTTGCTTTACAAGAAATAGAATTTATCATGAATTTGTTAGTTTTGCTACTCAGCGCATCAATACATTAGAAGAAAAGTTGAAACTATTCACAGATCACTAGATCAATTTGTAGATAATTTTTTTCAAAATTCAAGATCAAAAGGACAAATTGATAGAATCATTGCAGCAAGAATCAGTGGTCAAATAAAATGTGTTGTTAACACTTCAGTAAGAAGAAAAACAATTAAATCAAGAGGAAGCAAAGTGTCATGTAGTTTGTGATACTAGTGACTTATTTCATAAGATTGACAATTCTACTAATACTTTCCATTTGATTGATGATAATGATGTTGATGTATATGTGTATCTCTCTTGTTATGAGACTTTTATTTATGATTCTAATGATATTTCTAAAAATGAAGATGATGAAATAGGCTATATTGAAAAGGAGTTGTCTTTAGTGCGACATTTTGGACTTTCCAATGCCGAAATCCGGTGTAAAAATTTGAAGTGAAATCTTGATTTGTGTTATTTAAACTAGTTTTTTTACTGTATATATGGATTCAGCACCCTGGAAAACCCCTAGGGCACTTTGATTGCACAGAATTACCCATCAAGCTTGTGATTTCAATAAATTCCTGCCGGATTTTAGAGAAATTAGACCGGAAAAACCTACTGTAAAATCTTCCAAAAAGTCGTACTAAAGACAACTCCTATTGAAAATCACACAAAAGGAATTGGTTCCAAACTTTTGAATAAAATGGGTTAAGATGGAAAGGGTTTAGGTAAAAGAGGTTAAGCCAATCAAAATCTCATACAAATGTGTAAGGTCAAAACATGAAGGCATGGGCTATGAATGTCAAACAAGCAATGCAACAACCGAATTGGTGAAAGGGAAAACATTGACAATAGGTGAGCCATCGGCATCTAACAATACATCGAATCAAGTGCAAAAGCAAGAAAAACATTGCATTCATTATGGTAGAAAAGCACATGTACAAGCTAAATGTTGGAACCTACATCCCTGTAATGTTTATGGTCTTACAGATCATGATATTCACAAGTATTAGAATAGAGAAATATCAAATCCTCATACACAAGTACAAAGTGGTTAAATAGATGTGATTAGATGGTAGAGAATTACTTCTATGTTGAAAACATTTCATAGGGTCAAGTCTTCAAACGTACATTAATATCTCCCATACAAAGTTCATTAGTTAATCAATCCTCCAAAAGTTAGTTGACATTAAGGAGAGAGTTGTTAGTTTATGGTTATTAATCATGATTAGACAAGAGTCATTTCTTGAGTCAAATGAATCATGATTATTCTTCTTGTAATGGTTTGTGGTAATCCAAAAACCACTTTTTAATGACGGAGGGAGATTTGTGGTCAATTGAAATCACTTGTTGTAATGATTGGTTTGTGGTAAGTTGAACCACTTTGAGGTTAAAGGTGATCTGGAAAAACCCTGAGTATGATGTAATAGTTGAAGAGTAATCCATAGGAAACCAACGGGAAGGTTAAGAGTATGCTAAAGAAATCCTTGATATGAAGAAACCACTTTAAATTGGAATAAAGCTTTCTTTAACAATAACAAAGATGATCATGGTCAAAGAAGGATGTCCCTTAACTTGTCAATGATCAAAACCACTAAAACCTTTGCAAGGCATTTTGTTTAAACAAATAAAGCCACTTTAGACAATTAGGCAAATGCAAACTTTCAAAACCACTAGAACACTTTGTGGACCATTTTATTTGAGCAAACAAAACCCTTTCACACAATTGGGCCAAATGCAAACTTCAAGCAAATTTTGAAATAAAAAAACCCTATCTATTACATATCAACCAAAGGTAACTTTAGAGAATCGATATTCTTGGAATGGGAAAGGACACATAATATGACTAACAAAACAAAAATAAAGAAAAAAACATATGATGAGAAAGGAGAACCAAAAGAAACAAGAAAAAGGCAGCATATACTGAGACAGGTAAAGAGAAGAAAAAAGAAATAGTAAATATATAAAAACATGGTTGTGTTAAAAGACTCTCAAGGCCAAAAATATAAGTAAAAAGATGATGCTTTCAAAGTTTTTCAATGAGATTCAAGGACAAGAGAATTCTAAGGGAAACAAAAGTAATTTGAAAAAAAATAGAAAAAATCACATTCAGAATTCTAAGGGAAACAAAAGTAATTTGAAAAAAAATAGAAAAAATCACATTCAGAATTCTAAGGGAAACAAAAGTAATTTGAAAAAAAATAGAAAAAATCACATTCAAGGTTACACCTTTGTGAGTATCCATTTTTAGAAAAAAGAAACAAAGGTGATGGAAAACATTGATAACAATATTAACATTAGCAGTGTTGTCTTGTTATAAATAATCTATCGTGAAAACAAGCATCACCATAGAGCGATGATAGTGGTCACTGATAATCATAGTTTCAAGACTATCTTTGAACATCAACACATCCACAATTTTGAGATTATCAACCCGTTTCAGTTAACACCTTTCATCAACCACAAAGCCAACTTCACATCCTCCATGGTAATGCCATATTGTATTCAATGTATCACTACAAAGTTGTGTCATGGCTATGCCATCTGACATATTCTTAGGCAACAAATGTTGAGTGAAGTCATAGGAGTAATCATCATTGATTATTCACAGAGATTGTGTTGAGGCACTATATAGCCCAATATGGCGAAGATATTGTAGTGTTTGTAAATGAGTGTACGCATTTAAATGTTGTCTCAATATGGGAGAGATATTGTAATGTCCGTCAAACGATTCATTAGATCAAAAAATAATGATAGAACATAACATTAGCTCCCTTTAGAAGCAATAAAAATAATAAATCAATTCAATTCAATTTGTTGTATTCTAGTTAGTTTTTCTTAATAAAATTACATGCATTTTTTCCAAAAAAAATCATTATATGTATACCACATTAAAATAAATTTACATAATAATGATTCATATTTATAACCATTATATTTCTAAGTATAATTGCCCTCTACAGGGGTACACCCCAATATGGGAGAGATGGGATGTTATAGTCTTACAACATTATATTAAAAGAAATAAAATAATACATACATTAAAAAATTAGTAATTGTTAATAACAAAACAAAAAACACTTTCGATATTGAACATAAATATTATTGATAAAAATTCTTTCAATGTTTGTGATAAATTAAATACTTCAATGCCCATCGTAAATAACATAATGTTATATCAAACTTTCTATAGAGAGCATGTAATTAATAGTGAAATCTTTTTATTTGGGTTCAAAAGTGCTTTCTACTTCTTAGTATGAGGGAGATATGTAATCCATTAACTATTCAATATGGAGTTTACAAGTTATCTAAAATAATATTGATATTGCAGCCCATTATGGAGTAACAAGTCATCTAAATAATATTGATACGCAGCCCATTATGAATGAGAGTGAAATCCTTCCATGCCAATATAAAGTTAAATTCATAATATAAAAAGAAATATTAACTACAAAAAAAAAAATTGTCAACCATAAATAAATTTTTGATTTTGTATTAACACAAAAATTAAATGTCAATTTATGTCAATTTATATAGAGAACAAAAAAATATTTGAAAGTAACCAAAATATATATATATATATAATATAATATATATATATAAATATATATCTATATTTTTACTGTCATATCAACGAGAACCTTGAATTAAATATTAGAATATCATAACAACTAAAATACATATACTCATACATATATTGGAAAATTTATTTTAAAGTTGATCAAAATAAAATAATTATGTCCATATTATAAAAGAATTTATAATACCTGCATCAGAGAAAAAAATAATTAATTAAACTAGCAAGAGAAAAAATAATTAATTAAACTAGCATAAAAATAATTAATTAAACTATCATAAATCCACCGCAGAGAGAGAGATCAATCCTCTCAAGATATAAACATTTGCAAACATTTCTTCGAGCTTTATTTGATAACAGTTATGAGCCACACATTAAATCACTCCCGAAGTTTGACAGGTCGGGTTTGACTCTCTTGCTCTTTTTAGAGCAAGGTGCTCAAAACTTAGAACACTGTTAACAATTTACCCTAATTACCACCCATTGATGGCGGTGAAATCTTTGGGCACACAAAAGCCAAATTAGAAAATGACACAGTACTGCTAGAATAGTGCTAACATCTATCGTGACGTGCAGAAATGTTGGTGATATTTCACCTCTATTGTCTTTAAAGTGGTAGACTTATAACTTTAGCTAAACTTCTACCGTAAACCACTTGTCTGGCAAACACTAACGGAAATTGTGGAAGACATTCTCAGTATTATTATTAAAAAAATTAATTGTAGCTGAATCGTTATGTATTTTATTATCTCAACCTTGATAAGGCTTATAAGAACTTGTTCTTTTCTATGCGTTCGACTGTAATAGTGTCAAAGTTACATATAACCGCTCTGAGTTCCTATTATATGTGGAATTCAAAATTACTTAAAAGTGCCAAAATCTCGGGGATAATCGCAGATGATCAAATTTGGCATAATGGCCATCCACCAGTGGTTTCTTCAACTAGCAGATCAATTTTGAAATAAATTAAAATCCAGTATTTTATTCTGGAACCATATGTTGTCCCATAATGTGGAGCAGTTAATGCAATAAAATCTGCAAAATAAATAAAATCAGGTTCCACTAACACAATTCAATGTGTCCTATCCCAGAAATTCAGATCATTATCCCCGCCATCAAATTTCTCCAATGTTTACCTTTTAACGCCAAAGGCACTTTAAAGAGGACATATGAGCAAATCAAACCTGTGCTTGAACATTCAATGGAATAATTTTGCCTGTAAGTACAACATTATCCTTCCGCAAAGACAAAAAAGTAATGAATTATAAAAATTGCAGGCTTCCACAGCTTGAATCAGAGCTTCTAAACTACTTCCACCATATGTTGTCCCATAATGTGGGGCAGTTGATGCAATAAAATCTGCAAAATAAATAAAATCAAGCTCGACTAACACAATTCAAGATGTGTCCTATCCCAGAAATTCAGATCATTACCCCCGCCATCAAATTTCTCCAATGTTTGCCTTTTAACACCAAAGGCACTTTAAAGAGGGCGTATGAGCAAATCAAACCTGTGCTTGAACATTATCAATGGAATAATTTTGCCTGTAAGTACAACATTATCCTTCCGCAAAGACAAAAAAGTAATGAATTATAAAAATTGCAGGCTTTCATTTGATGTCAATGACAACTATGATGAAAAGGCCTTCATCTGTTCAAGAACAGAAATGACTAAAGGGGCCTTGTCCGGAGATCTTTGTTTATAATTCTTAACTAAAGAGGCCGCTGCAAGAGAGTGTAACTCTGAGCCTTCTTTTTCATCTTTACTACGGCCCTTTGTTATTTGATTGATGGCCGCTACACACTGCATGTTCATAGCATGATTCTTGTCAGTAAAAACAAGTCCTACATGTGCCTTCAATGCAAATGAATCACTTGAACTAACAAATAAACTGTCTAACAATTAATATGACGCTAGGGACAGATCCCAACTAGTACAAACAAAAAAATGAAGATATCGGAGGAGAAATGGTATTAGATCAAACTATTGCATCTTACCAAGCACACACCATACAGAGCTCGAGTATTTCTTCCCCCACTCAAGTCGATAACCACAGCATAATATTTTTTTGCCAGTTTAAAATTTTCAAGACCGCCAAGTGTATAAAGCACCTATTAAACATTCAAGCAAATGTTATTTCCCAGAACATGCAAAATAGTTTTAAATTCTCAAGCACAACATACGCAACACAACTACCAGACAAAATGTAGCCAATTTTCACAATTATCAATTGATAATACAGAGGGCGACTTAAAAAGGCCCCAGACGGAATACGTGAACCAGAATGATTCTAATTTCTAACAATGTACAAAATACAAAAAAGTGGAAGCATAACTGCATGGCCACAAATAGAAAAAACTCAAGCGCAAGACATTATATCTCTATGGTATATTTGTACACCCAACAGTTTAAAAGTTGACATTTTTACAGTTTAGAATGTGCTGTGCACCAACATGGTATAAAAGAATTGAGTACTTCAAATTATTTCCAGCCAAACTTATTCAAAATGGTATCTTTTGTAATTATATCCAACATTAACAACCCACAACTACTACAACTATTCATAGATATAATCAAGATGATTTGTTCTGTGGCTGTGGAAATGGTAGGAATTTAGGGTTTACTGCAGTGGAGGTAGATGGTGCTAGGGGTACAATCACAAGTATTTCACCATGGAAGAGGAGATGGACCTAGTTGACTACGAAGAGGCAGAAGTGCTAAATCCCAAGTCAATGTTCCAGAATCATGCCGAGCTCACAGAAATTTGGGAGTGTACTAAGGCTTTTAAAGCATCTTTGGCAACTTAGTGGTGGAGCTTGCAAGGCCGTTGAATCAAGCAGGCTGCCATATGATGGAGAAGGATAAAGATTCTCAGGTACATACGAAGTAATAGGGTCGGATCCACATCAATTGCCAGTTGACACTAAATGTGCCAGAGGTTGGTCAGTCACAAAACAAGGACATTATTATTACATCCCCTATCTTTTCTCCAAACTTTTCTTCAGTGCCTTTCCCATGGTCTAAGCCTATCTACGATAATTATTTGAAGTCTTAGGTAGTTAGAGAGGGGCATGGTGATCATGGCAATGGCACAGTGAGAATTCTGACGAATAGTGAACGGGTGGAGGTGCAATTCCAAGTCACAGGGGATGTTGAAAGTTGTATAGCAAAGGAATTGTTTGGGTTTACTACAAGGACTCAGTCTATTCATAAACGCAAGTGCATTCACATACAGTTGGATAATGTTAAGATGATGATAGGCATTGACAATCATATTACGTAGGTGAGGGTTTGATGGCAAAGGCCACAGTTGGCAGGTCTATGGGTAGAGTTGACAAGGGGGAAACTCCCAAAGGTTGGTTTTCAAAGCACTAGAAACCTTTATTGGGCTATGTACGAAATTCCATTTGCTGGTTGAAGAAAGGATAAGCTTCATTTTGAAATGTGAGGAGAACGTAAATATTATTATAGCTGTGGACTATATAAGGGGACTATCAAGACTCTACCCAAGGCATTGGGGCCCTGGTTTTGACCCTAGGATAACTATATTCAAAGAGTTTGGGTTTTAAATTTTAATATCTAACGTTCCCTTGAAGTTGTGGCATAGTAAAATATTGGAGATGGTGGGTAATTACATTAACTGTTTTATTGCTTTTGAAGAAAACTGGTCCAAAAAGTTTGATAGGAAATTCACTCAAATCCTGGTGGAACTTGATATCAGGGAGGTCTCTTGACAGATTTAGACATACTGGGGGAATTGAGTGTATAAACAAAACTCAATTATTGGATGTCATTTGATTGTGGGTTTTCTCATGCAATGGGCCATCTAAAGGATGCTTGCCCTTGAGCAGCATAGGCTCCAAATAGTCATAAGTAGTGCATTAAAAAGTCTAAAGAGTTGGTAAGAGGGTGTTCAACAGTAGGCCTTGGAATTGATGACAGTAGAAACAAGGAGGATGCATACTACCACTAATGTAAGGGTTCGTGATATGGGAATGAGCCTTGGACAAGATTCCGACAAGTTGGATCCTATCACACCCATTTTGACTTCTATAAAATGTAAGGACTTACTTGACCTTCCTGTATGTACCATTAAATCTTAAAGAAAACACTACAATAGGACTACCTACACCCACAATTAACCCTAATGGGAAATTTAGGGTTGAGGCTTAGGTTAAGGAAGGCTATGTTAGAAAATCAGAAAGGCAAAAAGATTCTCTTATATTGATAATTACTTGTGATAATCATGTAGTCCTATTAACTTTTTTTATGTTCTTCTTTTATCTTCTTTTCATCAAGCAATCATCAAATCAAAACATGAAGATCAACGACACCAAATATAGGCACTCAACCAAGGCTAAAACTCCTCTATAAGGGAAAACCCAGTCAAACTCTTCCACTAATAGATTCAAATCAAAATGAGACCAACCAAAACATTGGACCTAACCAGAAGACCTTCCTCACTCCACCAAGTCGGTCCTCAAATTGTCCTTCCAAACTTCAAAGATTAACTACAACAATATTGCATCAAAGACAGAATTTCGGCCCTACTGCTTCAAAATTTCGGCCCAGCTCCAGATCTGCAATTTCAGCCGTCCCAGCAACCTAGAAACTTCGCACATGTGGTAATAAAGAGAGAAAATTTGACTACCTTTGCTTGACAAAGACTTCCTTCTCCTTCACTAGATTTCTCTCCTTAGGGATTTCGCTCTCTTTTCATCCTCCAACTACTGCAGATCAAACTTGCTTGAGATGTGCTCCAAATGGGATCAAGTTGTTGCCTTTATATAGTGGATTTTGCCTCACATTTAGGCTTTGTCTTCCTTGAGGCCGACTTGGTGGAGGAGGCCTAAATGACCTAATTCACATCAAAATAAAATTATTTCTCAATAGATAAAGCCCAAGAAGGGTCTTTTACATAAAGACTAGGACAAGGACTCTTGACACAAACCCTAGTAGCCTACAATGGAAGCTTTGACCTAAAAATAAAATAATAAAGCATGAAATGGAAACCCGTGCTTAATAAATAATTTTTCCTTCATAGTAAAATTTATTTTTCATTCTTTTGACAAATACATTTTATCATGACTAAAATACAATTATGAACACTAACACTAGTTACATTTTTCAACACTCCCTCTTAACTAGCGAGGTATTCATAATTACATAGATACAAAGGTACAAAAAAAATCTCAAAATAATATGGTCTATGAAGAGTCACAACACACGCAATGCTACGGATTAGATTCCTGACTAGGGTACTCTAATCGAGTGGGACCTATGTCACAAGGTTCATCGAACTTTAACCTTGAAGTTCGAACTTTGGTGAACCTTAAAAAAAAAAAATGAGGTTCGGCGAACCTCATCGAACCTCATAGCCGTTGACTAAGTCCATCGATCAAAACTCATAACTTCATGTGACAACTCAAGCTTGTAATTTATCCTTGCAATTTCCATGTCTGTGATAGCATTTTTTATGTTTACTAATGTTGATTTCTTAATATTTTATCCTATAATTCATTTTAAATATACATTCATATATATATATATATAGATGAACCTAATGGTGAACATCATCCGAACCTCATCAAAAAATTCGAACTCGAACCGAACTTAATCATTATCGAACCCGAACTCGAACCCAAACCATGTGACATTGGGTGGGACTAAGGTGTGTTCCAAGCTTTAGCCTCTCTAGGTACCTTCAAGCTTTAGCTCTAACACCAAGTCATGGATCTAGGTGTGTATCAAAGGTCGGAGCTCCATGACCAGTGCCACCCTCCCTACTTCAGGATCTAGTCACCAACATATAGGTTGGTCAAATGTCCTCCCAAGCATCTCCTCGCCACATGATGCTTTACCTCTCATAATCAACTAAATCTGATATATCCACCAACCCAAGCATGCTTCAAGCGTTCAACCTTCTTATGTAGAGATCGTGTACAATCACAATCCCAATTAGCAACAAAAAAGTTACCACAAACCTCTGGGATCTTCAAATATACTGATGTTGCTTAGGTCATCAAAACATATCTTCTTCGGAAGCTATCTTCTTTAACTTCTTCGGAAGCTATCTTCTTTAACTTCTTCAGCAGCACCCAACTACAGCCTCAGTACTTCTCAAGTCTTTTGTTTGCAAATTCATTTGTAGTACTTTCATTCATTCTTTCTTCAAGGTATTTACTATGACAATCCTCCCTCTTAACTAGGGCAATATACCCTTTCTTCTATCCAAGCTTCAACTCAACAACCTCCTTTTATAACGTTGGAGAGACTCCAATCTTTCAAGGCCTTACTTCTTTCTCATGGCATCAAGGTCACCTTGATCATCATCATTCTTGTAGCTTCCTTCATCATGCTCATAATTATTATCATCTTCAACTATGAATATTTTCAATGTCTTGAAGATTATGTACCTGCAAAAATTTAATAGCAAGTACAACCAAATACAAATATACAAAAGCATGAAATCAGTTATATCAAAATCATGTCATTACAATGGAAACATCAAAACATTCAAGCTTTAGACATCAAATTCCTAAACCTAGTTAGGTTCATAATTAAAGGGTCACATCTTTTAGACTTCAACATATTGCTAGGATTTTGTTATAAAGCCTGGACTCCTTCAAAACATAAAGCCTTAGATATCAGTGATTAACTCAAGATATCAATCCAATCATAGGGTTTCAACAATATGCTCTTAGAATTACATGTCAAACTCTACTAGGGTTTGTTGCAAACCCAAAATTTCACCAATAAAGTCAAATTATGTATATCAGTAATCAAATTAGCATACTAGCATTGCATATCTAGGGTTTCATTGTTATTTCATTATATCAATTTCTTTCCATGATTTTGTTGTGAACCCCAGATGCAAACATCAAATTTCAAAATTAGAGAACAATTTTGACTGGGTTAGGATTTTGATTATACAAAAGAATACACACCTAGGTTTTCATTCCAAGGACTTTAGTTATTACAATGGTTTTGTTCGAAAGCCCCAAATCACCAATTTTTAAAAATCTAGGGTTTCATTATATAGCCTAGACATTAAAGCAAACCCTAAAGGACTAGGGTTTTTGCCAGAACATTATCAGAACCCTAAACTTCAAAAGAATAGGATTCCATTATAACCCCCAAGTAGACTAGGGTTTCATTATTAACATTGACATACCCTTAGCATCAAGAGGCTAGGGTTTTTCAAACTCTAAACGTTAGAGTTTCACAAAAATGATCAAACGAAAAAAGATAATATAACAAGGGTAGATACAATCTAATGATTAATCACCCTAACAAGAATCTTTATGATTCAAAACACTAGACATAAAGATGTTAGTAATATAAAGCAAATTTCAAGTGAGGACCATACCTTTTGCAACAAAACTTGTAGTCTAAGACATACCTTGAGTTTCTTTAACAAACCTTGTAAAGTAGAATTCTGAAGGGCTTCCTTTGCAACAGAACTTTTTCATGGCTTGAATCTTCCCTTTCAAGTTTCCTCCATAACATTTTTGTATTTTGCAAGCTTTGTATTAGATCTACGAGTTATAGAAATCACAACATAAAAGAAAACATTACAAAACTTAAAGTAGAAGGATATACAAGGGATAGTATCCCTAAGAGACTTTAGCAAATAAGTCTTTGACTTCAGATTCTTCAATCTTGGTTTTCTTGGGTGGAGCTTCATTGACAATATTTGCATGTTCTCTTTCTCTCTTCTTATTTCTTGGATTTTCCTTTGAACTTCTTGTATACTCCTTTCTTCCTGTGATGGGCAGAGTAAGCATTTGAAGTGTTATATTTTTCATCCTCCTTTTTGTCACTTACTAATGAGATGTGGGCTTCTTCTTGACTGCATGCATTCCACATTTGTTCAAAGGTTGGTGTATCCCTCCAACTGCTAATTCCTTATGCAAAAGAGCTCCAAGATTTTGGTAGACCTAGTAGTGCAGCGATCATGAGTTGTTTCTCTAGTACAACTTCATCAATAGCTTGGAGTTTATCTCTTATTCTAGAGATCCTTACAAAATATGATGACATAGCATCATCTTTTGTCATCTTTATTGTTCTTAGTTCATCCTTGAGACTAGCTCTCTGACCAATGTTCTTAATGGTAAACAACTTGGAGAGGGCTTAATACATTTCTTGTGCAAAGTCTATATTGGATATGTAAGGGATTAGATTGTCCTTTACTGCATCTACTATTAGATTCATGGCCAAGATATCAGTTTCCTTGTACTTTTCCTTTCCTACATCCAAATATGTTCACTGGGTGAAAATCCACCCACAAATCCCTTTGTTTGCCTACGAATTGATGATAGTCGTATGCTCAACAATATTCCTCTCACAAACAGACATGAAATTATGAAAAAACATCAGGGCGCGATTCTTTTTACTTTGGGATTTTAGTGGGACATGTGTCCTAAAATTGGGACACATTAGTGCACATGTTCGACATGGCCCAAACACGTGTCCTGATTTTAGGACATGTTGAAAAATGTGTCATACACATTTTATGGGTCGTGGCATGTCTGACACATAGGATACGAGACACGAGACCCTTAAGGGTCGTGTCCTGTGACTTAGCATAATGTCGAAGACAACCATATCCCTCTTGGATATGCTCATGGAGGAAAAGTTCTAACTCATCGATATAGATCCCAAAGAAGGTCAGTGAGAGAGGGGATCATCCCTATTTACGCCGATGGTACTCTAGATGATGTCGAAAAGGCCATATGCCATCATGAGGAATTCCAAGACTGTCTCATACAGTCTCATATAGTCTCACGATAGCTATGAACAAGGTCTCAAATATGCCAATGTCGCTAAGTATATAGAATAATGAATCTCTTGATATTGTGTCAAATGCTTTTTGAACACCTACAAAGCAACGATAAACCTTTGAAGAGCGATGATGGCCCACCTCAATAATGGCTCAAAGTGTGAAGATATGATCAATCGTCTAGTAGTTTGGGAAAAAACCTGCCTGTCCTCTAGCCCTAAGATAACAGCTCTCCAGGTCCTCAAAGAGCCATTGGTGTAGAATTGTGGTGTAAGCCGTGGAGAATATATGACCCACAATGATAGTCAGGGATTCTTCTTATTTATGGAATATGGTGGGCTAGAATCACATGACTTTACAGAATTTGTTTTGTATTGCTCAAGTAGTTCACGGAATTAGATTGGCTATGGATGATAATAAGAGTACCCTAAAAGAGAAAACAGTTAGAGTTTGATTGGTGTTGAGTATCGATCATGAGGAACCCTGGGAATTTTTTTTATGGTGAAAATAACACCCAAATATTTGGAAAGGAGGGGTTGTCCTCTTTGTATATTTATTTTTATTCTAAGTTGTTGGGAAAGGCTCTAACAATTAGGATGAATTATACTCTTTAGGTCTTTTTTGAAAGCTCAAAGTGATGAATAAAGCAATTCCAGGCTTTTGGAGATTCAAAACTCATGAAAGATTGGGAAAACAACAGTGCAGCATTGGAAACTTGGGCCTAAGTCCTACTAGAAACCAAGTAAAGGAGGATAAAACCACTTTTGAGGTCGTTACTTTAGTCTTTTTCATATATTTATCAAGAATAAAACACATATGCACGTAATTTGTCTAAAAAAGCATTGCCCCTATAGAAGGGTACCCTAACTGAACTTGATATCAGGAGGTACTCTGATTTCAGCATCCAAGAAATCTTTGTGTTGATTTTTTTTTGAAAACGGGTCTCTTATGTTAAAGATCTTATCACGCTTTATGTAAATTACCTAGAAGTTAAGTAGTTCTTACAGGGTAAGCCCTTAAAGTTTTTGATAAAAAATGACAAAGAATATTAGGATGACCGCAAAATTGCATAGACTGCATTGGAACATTTGCTTAATCCACCTAGAACAAACCAATGTATATTTTGATTTCTTTATCAGAAATATAAATTATGTAATATAAGGACTTGTTTCCAGAAAATAACCTAAAATACCAAGTAAAATATCAGCTTGCCCAATGGTGATAGTAGATGTTGTTGGTCAAAGTTGTCATCAATGTCAATATGGCATTGTTGGAGATGGCCAATATTCTTGTGATACATGCCTTAAACCCTTTTGTGATGTTGCCCTAACTACATGACAAACCCTAAGTACATATATGAAGCTCTATACATCATGAACAATGAAGCCCTAGATCTATCTTGAATGATCTAATGATACATAATGATCAACTAAAAAGCCCCTATCATAAAAACCTATGTTGCACGAGTTTCCGGTACTTCAGGTATAGGGAAACAAGTATTCGGCATAGCAATAAGCTTTACCCAAATTTACAGGAAACGTCAAGTTGGGAGCAACAATAATATAATATATTAAAAT
>APFE030028883.1:1765-24555 GCA_000404065.3 Pinus taeda
CAACATAGGGGTGAAAATGAACATACATGAGCCATTTGGGAATGGGAGAAGACGAATTTATAGCTTGGGAGAGGAAGTTAAGACTCCTCCAAACATAGGATTATGCCCACATCTCAAGGAGGTACCTCATAGGAATGAGACCAAGAGGTCAAATTAAGAAAATTTGACTTCATCTATGAGAAACGACCTCCATCTCACTACTATGGAAGCTTCTAAATCATGAAGCTTCTCATCCTCTTTGGGAAAACTTCCTTTTTGAGACAATCGTGGGTATGAAAGGGAATAGAGCAATGCCATCACTGGCTTAACATGGTGCAACAAGTGAGCATCATGGTTTTAAGCTTCATAAGGGAAATGACCCTCTTTTTAGGCTTTCAAGAGTCATTTCTTCAAGGAAAGCTCCAGAGATTTTCCAAGAAAAGTTAAAGGAGGGATCTGAGTTGTATACATGGATGAGTATACTATATAATGATCATGTTTCGAGCACTTCAGGGTATGTCACAAGGAAGTGCAAGAGGCATGAAAAAATATTCTGTAACACCACTCATACAGTTCAATGGGAAAAGTGTAGAAGAAGATCTCGTGCATCTCTATATACAGATACATGTTCAACCCTCTTCCGTCAATAGGTGCGGATTCCTATTTTCTTGCGTCATGAACTCGTGAATCTTCTGATCCAACCAATTTTCAATTTCTTTCTTGGTCAAATTCTAGTGATGTGACATCACACATCTCTTTCATGTAGATCCTGGTCCAGACAATGGAATCATTTTTTGGCTTAGGGTGTCCTGACCCAGGTTCAGAGTTAGCTGCGCTAACCAACAAAATGCTAAACTACTGGCTCTTTCGATGAAAACTTATGTTTTCTTGAGGGGCCCTGACCTAGGTTCAACATTAGTCAGCCAAGAAAATCCCTACACTACTGGCCCTTTCAACATCAGCCCATGGAGCGCGGACCGAAGTCTCACCCGAAGCAGTATGGGGCGATGCAGGAACCAAGTTTCTACACCTTGAGAGGGTCATTATGTTGACCTATGCTTCCTAATCCTACCTTTGTGCAGATCAGTAATCTTTTAGGGCTTCTCGATGTACCTTCTCTTCTATTCTTCAATACCTCTGGGAAGGGACAAGATTGATCTTCACGCAACCCTAACCAAAGGTCCAGGCACTTATGCACCTCTATGACTATGTCATTGTATATGTTCCCAAGTTATCTTAAGTGTTTACCTACTCTATCATGCATTTACAATTATATTTTTGTAAACGTATATTCTTGCTTCCATTCAATTAACAGACACAATCAAATACATTCACACATCAAATAAGCATTACGATGTAAACCCAAATCGTAACATAATATAATTAGATGCATTAAATAGAGACAAAATGCACAATGATTGTAGAGTATTTCTCTTTATTGATATCTCAAGTTCAGTACAGACTCTATTCGCCCTGTGCACATAGCTACAGGGGTCTGCGCACTCAGCTGTGGACTTCCACCCTAGGCCTCTGCGCACTCAGTTGCAGAGCCTCTAACTATGATAAGACCCAAGAGCACTTAGAACTTCTTACCCAAACCTCTTCCAAAACTATGAGTCTACTCTCCCTTAGAGCTTACTTACTTATCTCTTTTTTATAAAATCCCATGGTCCGTGGACCATGGGTAGATCTTTACAGCTGACATGACACTTTACAAAACAAGGGCGAACAATCCTTTACAACTCTTGACATATTCATGCTCCATGACCACAAAATGTGGAGACTTTACATATTTATTACAAAATTTGGGATTTATGCCCCAAAACATGGGCTTTTAGCCCCAAAATTGACTCTTGGGGGAACCCGTTCCCAACAAGACCCCAAGACAAACATGGTGACTCTCCCTTGAGTCACACTGCAGGTGTGGAGATCTTGGTGCGAAGACCTCCCAGCTCGACCTGTACGACTGCTACCTCAATGGTGCACTGCACAACCGCTACATTATCTCATCATTCCGCACAGTATCCTCATCGTGCAGTTCCCCAACCTAGGCAGTGTAGTTTATAGTCCCACACCTCCTTTCAGCTGCCTGGAGTGCCACAACTATGCTACCTTCATATAGTCAGCTAGCCGGATCACCAGTGTATGGCTTCAATCGACTTCTATTCATGTTTCTTGGGAAGGAATCTCCATTGAATTTAACCAACTGAACTGCTCCACCGTCGATAATCTCTTTGATGACATAGGCCCCTAGTTAGTGCATCCTAAATTTCCCTGGAAATTTATCAAACTTGCTATTATATAACAAAACCAAATCATTTACCTTGAAGGTGTGCAGTTTAATGTGCCGATCATGCCATGCCTTTTCGCACTCCTTTTATAACTATTAGTGGAATCTAGCTAAAAAACTTTCTTCCTCAATCTCTCTGAGTTGCACGAGCCTCTCTTCAAGGACTCTGCGATCCATCATTCCTGTGAATTCCATGATGTGCAGACTAGGTGAAATGTATTCCATTCCCATCACTGCTTCAACACCATATACAAGCCTAAAAGGTATTTGTTCAGCTAGCTTTTTGCATGTCATTCAATAAGCCCATATCACTGCGCGTATGCACAGATCCCAATAATTTTGTTGAGCATTGAAAACGTTTGTCAACGCACTCTCTAGTATCTTATTGAATGCTTCCATTGTCCCATTAGCCTATGGGTGATAAGGTGTACTTTTTTGATGATATACCTAAAATTCCTCCGTCAACGCGCTGTTCAGAAAGTGCATACCGCAATCACTCATCAAAATATTTGGACACCCAAATCACATCAATACATACTCAAAGAGAAACTTCACAGATATCGTGCCTGTGCAGTCCTTCACAGGTTGTTCCTTCGCCCATCGAGACAAATACTCAGTCGCGGTAATAATGTACTGTGCACCTGTCTTCTTTCCTTGAGGTTGAATCGGTCCCACAAAGTCTATTGCCCAATTTTCAAAAGGTTGTAATGTTATCTGTGGGTTCAGAGGTAGCTCATATCTCTACAATGGCCTACCAGTCCTTTAACACACATCATATACCCTCTAGTATGCTTTTGAATCCTTATGGAGGGTTGGCCACCATAACTCAGCATGTAGAATCTTTTGCATGATCGCCCTTCCTACGTAATGTCCTCCTGTGGCACCCCCATGAGTGTCCATGAGGATACTACTTCTTTTAAACTCTGGTACATAATGTTGCAATACTTCATCAAACCCCATTTTGTACAGATGTCCCACAATGATAGAAAAGTTTGTTGTGTGCACTACTAACTCCTTCTGTTGGCCCGTATAGCCTTCTTAGGTAGTTCATATTGTCAAGAAGTGTATGATGTCTTCAAAGTGACCATTTGTGACACTCACTGCAAAGAGCTGTGTGTCAGGAAATCCTTCCTCCAAATTAGTAGGCTCCTCTCCCATTTCGATGCGCGATAGATGATCTGGTCCCATGTTCAATCGGATAGGCTTCACAATAACTTCAAAATCAGACTCCTAGAACAATAACAACCATCTGCAGATCTTCCCCCCCAACATAGGCTTATTAACTAGGTATTTCAACACAAAATGATTTGTATACATCTTAAAATGTCCACCCAGCAAATAATGTTTAAACATTTGGAGCGTGTACACCATGGCTGGACCTTCACACTCTATAGTGGAATAGTTCTTCACAGCCTTGGATAACTTCCTACTCGTGAATGCTATAGGATGGTCTAATTCTCCCTTACCAACCTATGTCATTACTACTCCCAATGAAATACATGATGCATCTACATGTACTTGAAACTCCTTCTTCCAGTCCAGGAGGATTAATATCGGTGTGGTGACCGTTTTCTCCTTTAGCACATCTAAGGTTTTCTGACATTCCCCATTCCAATAGAACGTGACATCCTTTTTCAATAGGTTTTCCATAGGTGCAGTGATCAGGGCATAACTCTTGATAAACTTTCTATAGTACCTAGTATGTCACAGGGTTGTGTGCAGCTATTTCACACTCCTTGGTGCCTCCAGGTTAATTATCACCGCGATATTCATGAGATCTACCATCAATCCCTATCTACATACCACATGACCCAGCAAAATCCCAAAAGGGAGACAAAATAAGCACTTCTTCAGATTGAGAACAATCTAGTACCTCCAACATGTATCTAACATCAAGCGTAAACTTGCCACATGGTGCTTTACCAGCTAAAGCATATTCCATTCATCAAAGTACACCTCCACAAACTTATGAATGCAAACTTTTAATGATGCAATGAATACATGCAGAAATATCACAGGCACATTCTTTAATCCAAAAGGCATTATGGTATACTGAAAGCATCCCCATTCAGTTAGGAAGGTTGTCTTACTTCTATCTTCAGGCGCGATTTTGATATGATGGTACCAAGAGAACCCATCAGTGAAGGAGTACACTTCCTGGCCACCTACATTATCCAATACCTCATCAGTAAAAAGGGTTGGGAAAGGATCATGCACACAAGTGTCATTTAGCTTTTTGAGATCTACACTTATCCTTATTTTGTCCTTCTTCTTCTTTTCTTGTACTACCATTGGGCTCAACCAATCAAATTCCTCTACGGGTTCAATAATCCCTGCTGCGAGAATCTTATCTAACTCTAAGTGGACCTTCTCCTTATACTTCGGATTGAGATGGTAAAGTCTTTGCTTAACTAGCTTCGTGTTGGGTTTTAGCATGATCTTCATAACACCTAGGTCTCCTATTATCCCTTTTAACTCCATAAACTTGGTAGCAAACAAATCCTGGTATTCACGGAGTAGTTCGGTAACCTTATCTACTATCACGTCATCCCAATAATCTCCAATCTTCGCGAATTTTGGTTCTGCCTTTGTACCAATGTTTATCTGTTTAGTTTTCAATGACGCAGTAATATCTAGATTCTCTATCTATGGTCCTTCAACCTCACGGTGACACTCAGTTTCAAGAATATTAATCTTTTGGGGATCCTCGTCTTCTTCTTCAACTGTTATGTTATAGCATTCTAGCGCATGGCTCAGCTGAGTAGCCCAATCAGGTTGAATCAGATCCAAAGGATCCTATGGTATCCTAAAGATCAATGCTTTAAATTCTTGTAGCACTTCGTCAATATAGTCAAACCCATCTTTGAAGTTGAACGTCATTATGAATCCTTGGCACAAAAAGTCCTATTCTTCTGTGCCGTGGTAGAGATTTGTCTCCAAGAAACAGTTCATCGGGATGACATCTAGGTTATGACGGAACAGGTGCACCCATTCAGGTTGGGGCTCTGCTCCATAAACCTTAGTCCATTTAGCTAGGTGATCACGCAAATCATCCTTCCCATTGTACTTTTCTGTCATTTATACCTTCGTTTGTCCAAAAATTATTCGCATCATCCTCCTATATGTGTGCTAATCATCAAAAATACCTTTGTGCATACCCCACCATCTTGTGGGCGTAGCGCATAGTGCCCAATCCAAAGCCTCGAAGTGTTGCTTCTCTGGTACTTCTCTCTCAAATGCATCCAAAAACACATCCACATCATTCAAACCATCATAAGTGGGTAGATTTCTTGCCTCTGATGACACACAACATAACAACCTAGTCATCACATTACAACTCAGTGTAGTTACTTGATGTAGTCGATTCTGCTAGTGCTCTAATTCTTCATCTGAGTCTAAGGTGCAGGAACTTTCGTAATCGCACGTAATATGTCCACTCACTATCAGATTCACCCAATATTGGTATCGTGTCGTTATCTTATATATACAATCCAAATCATCATCGCTTTCGTAATCATGGACTGGTACAAAATAGCGCGATCCTTCTGCGAGATCCAACGTTACTACTACGCAAACTGATTTCTTTTCAAATGTCATCTTTCACTTATTTAGGTTGATCGCCCCTTTCATGTCAGTAGCCCAATCAATCCCAAGGAGCGCAGGGTAGGGGTTGTTGTCAGCCACAATTTCTATTACCTCAAAATCAACTAATGCGTTTGTGCCTTCAATATCTACAGTCACTCCTTGCAACCGTCCCATGGGCATGATCTTCTACTAATTTCCCATCCTTAACTAAATTAGAGACCACTAGAGCATGGGTCTCCCCATCCGCTCCCAAGTCTTCTTTGGCAAAATGTCACGTCTGACCCTAGATCAAGAATAACTTGATCCATTTCATATTCTCCTATCTGTGCGAACAGTCTCATTTCACATCTTGCCCTTGCCTTATACTTACCAATCTTTTGAACTACGTGCGGTTCACCAAGAGAGTTTCCAACGCATCTATTTATATGTCCCTATAACCCCTTTATAGCCTTGCTATCATGCAACAGCTTCTTACAGGTATCTAGGAAGGTAGTATGCATAGAAGGATCCATCCTTTAGTAGGTAATTCCATTCTGTAGCACTATATTAAAATTCAGATCTTCTTCGCAAGGCTCAACCCTCATCATTTGCAGGTTCTCAGTCAGTTGTTGTAGTAGCACCCCCTTCTCATGTATTCTTGCTATCAGTGTAGGATAGTCTTTAGTCTCATGATCAAATTGAGTACAATATCAGCACGATGAATGCGTCGGGTTAGTGAACTCACGGGCATAGTGCCCTAGTCCTCTACAATTGTAACCAATCACCTTTCCTCGATCTCTGCCAGGTCCTCCTTCACCTCGACCTCGTCCCCATCCCTGGAAGCTTGTATCTGCCACCCCAGCACTCTGGTCAGGAGCCTGTGTTTTTTCCTAAACTCTATAGGCGGGTGTTCGATCCATCATCAATTTGTAACTTCAGTAATTGTGCTCATCATGCCCCACCGACTTATAGAAGTTGTAGAACAATTGTTGCGGTGTTTGTGAAAACTTTTGCAGCAAATGGAAATTATAAGTCATATGTTCCCCTGCTACCTGACACATAGCACACCATAGAGTAGACCCCACGCTTGGCCCTGCTTGAGCCTTTGACCTCAAAGGCACTGGTCCTCCTGCTACAATATAGTTTGCAAAGACCAGGCAGTGGTCTTTGTCATGCCCCTGACCTTTCCATTTCAGGCACCATATCTCTTCGCACACCTCTGGTCGAACTGCCTTGTCATTCTTTAAACTCTACAGTTCTAAGAAAAGGTCTCATAGCTGCATGTGGATCTACTGAACCCCCAGATTCAGATCTTACGTCAGTGCTTCGTGTAGTCTCATTGCAACCTCCAAGGTTTCTGCCTAAGCTGTAATCTTCTGTTGTGACAGCGTAACCCTTAGGTGAGGCAGGAGTGAAGCCACAAACCATTTGTAGTGTTTCCCATCTGTCAAATTCATATTAGCTTTGCGAATTGTACACTTCAATCTCTGATCCAACTCCCGAGGTGTCTCACCTAGTTTCATCGTGATTTCCTTGAATCCCACAATTGAATGTGCTTTAGACTTAGGCCTACTGAATTCTTTTTTCAGTGCAGTCTAGATCTCTGCCAGTGTAGCTGCCGGGTTATCATTACAGTACTTGATGTACCAAGTTAGCGTGCAATCTTGCAAAGTAGTAACCGACGTCACCTTCTTCATCCGATCATCTATGTCACCTTGAGCTTCCCATACAGCCTTCACAATGAACCAAAATTGGTCCGGGTCCTCATTTCCTAAGCCTTTAAACAATGACTGTTTTACTGAATTTTCCATAATGAACTGTGGTGGAGGTGGTGGTGGTGTGGGTGAGGTCACAGGTGATGGTGGTGAAGATGGAGGTGGTGTGGGTGGATGTGGTATTCGCGAGAACCCCTATTTTATCAACTAAACTGCACTTCTCGGAGAAGCCTATGCTACTCCCTCGTTGTCACTCAAAGGAGGTGCAATAACAAGGCTATATTCAGGGCCCTTTCTTCCTTCATTTCTACAAGTCTTTCCATGTCATGTAGCCCCAAACATTAAGGTAACTACATAACCCAATTTTTACACAATAGCATCTTAATCCAAGTATTTAAAGACTCAAATACTTACCTCGCAGACCCTTGAAAAAACGTTTCTACACTTCACTATAACTAACTGAATTATCAACTGCGAACTCGGTTACAAATCCCCCTATGATGATATTGAGCCAATGATCGACAACGCGAGCAATCTTATCTTCAAAGGCTTCCAATCTCCTACTAACTACGAGGTCCACAAAATAGGACTGTCAAGCCTCCACCTTCATTAGCTATCCGCTAGCTTTGTGACCCACTCATATAACTCAACTGGAAAGGAACATAAGAATATATCGTGTATTTCTATATACAGGTACCTATCAAACCACTTCTCTTTCGTTAATCACAGATTTTTGTTCTCCCGTGTTGTGAATTCGGGGATCCTTCTATCCAACTAGACTTCAATCTCTTTCTTAGTTGGATTCCAGTTATATGACATCGCACATCTCTCATGGAGATCCCAGTCCTAGCAATGGAACCATTTGTTGGCTTGAGGGGCCCTGACCCAAGTTCAACGTTAGTCATCCAAGCAAATCCCTACACCATTTTCGCTTTCGGTATCAACCCGTGGTGCAAACCGAAGTCTCACCTGAAGCAGTATGAGGGGATGCAGGAACCAAGTTTCCGCACCTTGAGATGGTCATGATGTCGATCTATACTTCCTGATACTACCTTTTTGCATATCAATAAGCCTTTAGGGCTTATCGATGTACATTCTCTTTCGTTCTTTATTACCTCCGCGAAGGCACATGACTGATCTTCGCGCAACCCTAACCAGAGGTCCAAGCACTTACGCGCTTATGTGACTATGTCAATTTATAAGTTCCCAAGTTATCTTAAGTGTTTACCTACTCTACCATGAATTTACAATTATCTTTGTGTAAACCTATATTCTTGTTTGCATTCAATTAACAAATACAATCAAATACATTCACATATCAAATAAGCATTATAATGTAAACCTAGATCGTAACATAATATAATCAAATGCATTAAATAGAGACAAAATACATAGTGATTGTAGGATAATTCTCTCTATTGATATCTCAAGTTCAGTATAGACTCTATCTACCCTGCACACACAGTTGCATGGGTCCACACACTTAGTTGCAGAATTCCACCCTAGGCCTTTGCGCACTCAGATGCAGATCCTCTACCTACACTAAGACCCGAGAACACTTAGAACTTCTTACCCAAAACTTCCAAAACTATGACTCTACTCTCCCTTATAGCTTACTTACTTAGCTCCTTTTATACAATCCCATGGTCTGCAGACGATGGGTAGATATTTACAACCATCATGACACTTTACAAAAGAAGGGCGGACAACCCTTTACGACTCTTGACATCTTCACACTCCACGACCACAAAATGTGGAGACTTTACATGTTTATTACAAATTTTGGGCTTTCTGCCCCAAAACTTGGGCTTTTAGCCCTAAAACTGACTCTTGGGGGAACCCGTTCCCAACAACCTGCATAGCTTATGTTGCAGTCTCACCTAAAGCAGTATGAGAGGATGTAATAACCAAGTTTTTGCATCTAGAGATTAGTGTGATGTCTTCTAGCTCCTCAGATCTACCTTCACGCATATCGATACACTCTTAGGGCACATTGTTGCAACTTTGTTACAGGGGCCTTGAGACCTTTGTGAAGGTCTACGATCAGTCCTTGCAGACCATTAGCAGTCAAGTTGTCTACTATTGTGCATCAAAGAGTAGTGCTAAATTAGGGTTAGCATATATTTACTTAAGTTATTAATAAACATCAGAGAATTCATCAAAGTCTTCACGAAAGTACTTTAACATGCATTTTGTACATTATTAATATTTATTCAAGAGAATCACGTAACATTTCATCAATACTTTGTAAACATTTCATTCATCATAACCATATAATATTAATAGAGATAAACAAAAATACTCATGAATTCTTCGAAAACTATCTTTATTGATCTTCAATTCAAGGTTACAGACTCAAAACTGCCCTATGCACTTAGCTACAAGGGTCCACGCGCTCAGTTGCAGACTCTTCCTAGGCCTATATGCACTCAGCTATAGATCCTTTCTTCTTCTATCTTACCGACTTCTTCTCACTATCACTTGCATTAGACTCTCTAAGACACACCTATTTACAGCATTTTCATACCATGCCATGGTTCGCAGACCATGGGTGAATCCCAAAACCGACTCAAACTTTACATAAAACAAGGGGCTAAACCCCTTTGACTCCTATTCATCTATGTGCTCTGCATCCACAAATCGCAGATACTTTACATTATTTACAAAAGTTGTACCAAAACTTGGGTTATCTTAACCCCAAAACTGACCCAGAGGACCCCATTCCAACATAGACTAGTCAAAAAGGTTACCGTTTATAAAGCTCAAGTAAAATCACCTTAAAAAAAAACATTATCAATTCAACCATAGAATTAGTTACATGAATAGAATCATGGTGAAACATCTGTTCCAACTATTTTTAATTTTGAAAACTTAGTTAGAGAGAGTACAAACTCTGACCCCATTATCTGAACTCTCCAAAAATCTAGGCTATAAACATATATTATCTAAATGGATTCAATCTTCAAGTGTTAAGTGTATAGGGGGATGTCATTAGTTTACATGATGAAAAACCTCTAGTTGTTTTTGGTCCTATCTTAGAAATGATTGATAAAAGTGTACCTCACTTTTATGTCACCTTGAAAATTCATGATTATATTTTATATAATTGCATGTTAGATTCTGGTGCTTCCCATAATCTAATGCCTAAACTAATCATGGGTCAACTTCAACTACAAATCACTAGACCATATCATGATTTGTATACTTTTGATTCCAATAAATTATTTTGCCTCGGATTAATTAAGGATTTAGTTGTAACACTTGCTATGATCCCTATCAAGAGTGTAGTCTTGGACATTGTTATTAGTATTAGACATTGTTATTACATATATTCCCCCAAAATTTGAAAAGTTTTTATCCATATCTTGTTGTTCCAAGTTAGAGGAACTCTGCAAATGGACATGTCCTATGCTACAATCCAAGTTTATGGAGGTGAACATTTAAGACTAGACAATGAAGTAAGATTCATCAGTTCAGTTTGTAAAGAAAATCAAGCAATTAATCATCCCATTTATTAAATTTATCAAGATTTGGGATGCTTTACTTTAGCTTCTAATGATCTTCCAAGTTCTCAAATCATCATTCAAGAAATTGTTAATACCCCTAAAATTTTAAACATTAACATTTGGAAAATGTATTTTGATGGGGAAATTTCAAAAGATGGGCTTGGGGCTGGAAATGTACTGATCTCTCATGATAAGAAAAATATAACCCAATCTTTTAAATTAGATTTCGAGGTCACAAACAATGTGGTAGAATATGAAACCCTAATTTTAGAGTCTGAAAATTGAAAACTTAGATGCATATGGTGATTCGAAGTTGATTGTAAAACAAATTAGAAACCTTTATCAAACTAAGCATCCTAGGCTTAGATCTTATAAGAATGAAGTTTGAGATTGTGTATATAATTATTTTCAAGCCTTCAATATCATATCAATCCCAATAGAAGAAAATATTCACGTTCATGCCTTGGATATTTCTGTTAGTTCTTTTAAAATTCCCGATCCTCTGTAATTGTGAAGTAAAATAAAGACCTTCCATTCTTGAGAATCTAAAACACTGGTAGGGTTTTGACAATGATGAACAGTTAATTTTTTTTTACAAGCAATAGATGAATTCTCTACTTTACATGTTGAAGAAGAACATGTCGATGAAATCAAATCAAATGAGGATGATCAAAATTCACATTTAGAGCCGAAAATTGTTGATCACGATATTATTCAGTTATTAAAGAATTACATTGCAAAAGGATTGGTTCACCTTGATTTTTATCATAATGATGTCTCAAAAACATCATTGTTAAATTCACACCAAGAATATGTTCAAGACTATAATATTGGTACTCTTGAAGAAATCATAAAATATTAAAATCTCAGCATCATTTCCTCAAGAAATCAAAGACAAATATATCAATCTTTTCAAACAGTATAGAGATGTATTTGTATGGTCATATTAAGAATTCAAAACCTATGAGATAGCCATTATTGAGCATAAAATTATTCTCAAAATAGAAGCTAAACCATTTTAGCAGAAATGAAGAAGAATGAACTCAGTCTTGCTTCCAATCATTAAGAAGGAAATTAAAAATTTGTTGGATGCAAAAATAATTGTTCCCTTAAGATATTTTGAATGGATAGTCAACCTAGTACATGTTAGGAAGAAAAATGGTGAAATAAGACAATGTGTTGACTTTAGGAATCTAAACAAATTGTCTTTAAAGGATAATTATCCATTACCAAAAATGGATTAATTAATTCAAAGGGTTTCATGTTCAAATACGATTTCAATTTTAGATGGATTTTCTGGATATAACCATATTCTGGTTAGTCCAAAAGATAGAGAAAATACAACATTTACACCTCCATGGAGTACATTTATGTATGCCAAGATGAAATTTGGTCTAATCAACGTTGGAGCAATATTTCAAAGAGTAATGGATCTCATATTTGTTGGTAAGATAAATAAATTTGTTGTTATTTATCTTCATGATTTAATTGTATTTTTTGATTCTGATGATAAACACTTGAAACACTTGAGATTTTTTTTAAAGATGCACGAAATATGGGATTTCTATTGGTCCCAAAAAGTCACTTTTTGCAATGAAAGAAGTAAAGATATTGGGACATATAATTTGAAAGGGAGTTGTAATTGATCCAAAAAGAGATTCAACAATTTAGGTAATTAGTTTACGTAGAAACAAGAAGGAAATTTAATCATTTTTAGGAAGAATAAATTTATTAAGATGTATACCTAATTATGCTGAAATTGTGAAAGATATTATTGATATGCTTTAAAATTCTTATGAATTGAAATGGATAGTACAAGCTAGATATTCTTTTTTGACAGACCAAGAAGGCCATTTCAGAAGCCCCAATACTAGATAGTCCAGATTACTCAATTTTTTTTAGTATCTTGTCCTTTTCCTCTAACACTCTCATAGTAGTTGTTTTACTACAAAGTAATAATGATGGATATGAGCAACCAATTGTCCTTTTGTAAGAACCAAAAACAGATACTCAGAAAACAGTAAGGAATTTACCTACAGTTGAAGTACCTACCTGAACTGGTATAATTGAAGATGCCTGCAGCTACGCTGCTCTAGTACCGAGAGACCAATTCCACCCAGCCAGAATGAGCAAATCCTGGCTGCTCAATCCAGTAAGCTTCTCAACAAAAGCTGACTGTCCCCCGTGTCTAGAACCTTAGAATGCTTAAGCTCTTCCAATGGCTGGTTCTTCCTCCTAGTTCCGAATTATTCCTCCTGGTTTTTCTTCTTGGTTTTTCCTCTTCCTGATCAACCCATTACCTGTAGTTTATATCCTTGGTTGTGGCGGTGGCTGCCCTCCTACCTACAGCCACCACTCACCCTCCTACTGCCATGCCTCCGCCTACGTAGCCTGGTCTCGTTCTAGTTTGTGAGAATGAAAATCCGCCTGTTTTTAAGGCCATGAGATATTTATAAATCTTTTAAGATGACCTTTGGTACATTCACGTATCATTAACTTTATAATGTTTATACCTACTTTATCATATTATGTTGTTTGTCATTTAACTTTATTTTAATATAAAGTTTGATTTATATTTATTTTAATATGAAGTTTATTTATATTTGTTTTAATTTAAAGTTTAGAACTTTATATTAATTATTTATTTATATTAATACTTAACCTTTATTCTTTTTATTAATATGATTTTTATCAATATTTCTAGGCATATAATATATCTATCTTATATATATATTATATAATATATATATATATATATAAGTCTTGATCATACATTACGCGATATTGATGAACGAGAAGAACTTCTTTTCCCAGAAGGGTCATGGTATTTAGCACTTATAATCAATTTAGTATAAAATACTAGTGTGTTGTATGCGACACATGCATATGTAGCTATCATATGTATGTACTGTATACCTTCTATTATGCTTGCGTTCTTTGTATTTATAGATGGGTCGTTACACCTTTTTAGTAAGGTGATGAGAGATTCTAAACTAAGATATGAAATCATAGAGAAACAAGCCTATGCCCTTGTACAAGATTTAAAAGCATTCCAGATTTATGTCTTACATTCTCCTTTTATTGCTTATGTCCCCCAACAATGCAGTAAAACAGATGGAAAGAGGGGAAGATGGACTGCTAAGATACTTGAATTTAATCTAGATATCAAACCTACCAAACTGATGAAAGGACGGGGTTTAGCTAGACTTTTGACTGAATCTAATTGTAAGATTCTTGGTATCAACACCATTTCTCGTATTTTAGGTGAGAAGAATCCACAAAAACCTTCTCAAATTTCAAATGAGAAGAATCCACAAGAACTTTATTAGATTTCAAGTGAAAAGAATAAAAAAGAACCTTCTCAAATTTCAAGTTAGAAGAGTCCACAAGAACACTATTCCAGTTCCAATCTTATTCCTCTTCCTTCACATATTGATAAAAAAAAATTACTTTCAAATTGGTATAAGGACATAGTGAATTTTCTTCGAGATTTAAAGTATCCTCTTGAACTCACAAAGAATCAATATACATCTCTTAGAGTCAAGGCTCTGAAATATTGTATCATAAATGCCAAGTTGTATTGGAAGGGTCCTTTGAATATCCTTGTAGTATGGTTTACTGAAAGTGAAACCAAAGGAGTCATTGAACAGTTTCATGAAGGCATTTGTGGAGGAAATTATGCTTGGAAGACAATTGCATACAAAATTTTGAGAGCAAGTTTATATTGGCCCAATTCGTTTTTACAGGATGGAGGAAAGGTAAGATGTTGCATTGCACGTTAGATATTTGTTGGAAAATAGAGTCTAGCAACACTTCCCCTTGTCCCAGTTTTAATTGAAGTTCCTTTTTTACAATGGGGATTAGATTTCATGTGTGAAATAGTTTCAACTTCCAACAACCAACATAGATAGATATTACCTGCCATTGATTACTTCACCAAGTGGGTAGAAGCAATCCCTGATTAGAATGAAACTGATACAATAGTCATCAAGTTCATTGAATAGAATACACTATCTAGATTTGGGTGCCCACAACAAATAGTTACAGACAATGCACATGATTTCAACAATATTAAAATGATTGCGTTTTGTTAGAAATATCATATTTCATTGCATCATTCTACACCATATAACCCACAATGTAATGGGTTAGCAGAATCATCAAATAAAAGTTTGGTTAAGGTTATTAAGAAAATATTGGTAGATCACAAAATAAGTTGGGATAGTCATATCAAATATGCAGTTGGGGAAAAGAGAGTATCACCCAGAATAGCTACTCGCAAGTCTCCTTTCCAACTTGTATATGGAACTGAAGCAATTTTCCCTACACAACTTACATTTCTAGTCATGAAAGTTTTACAGGAATCATATGAAGAAGTTGATGATTTTTCAAGGAGAATCAATATGATTATTGAACTAAACTAAGACAGAGATGAAGTTCAGCACAATTGACGCAGGGTTACCCCTGCTCTACCCACAGTATGCATGAATTATGCACATATTCAGTCTATCCCAGGAATTTTTAACTCACTAAGGAGTCAAATCTTAAATTATTAAGGTTAAGGCCCCATTCATTAATTCCTATGCTGAATGATTTATTAACACCCATCGTAGCCTTTCCCTTCATTGAATATGCATGTATAAGATTTTAATCACCCCTCATCCTTCATATATGACTTTATTAAAAGCCTTCTTTTATACCTTCCTATCGAGACATTATACACCCTTCTAAACCTTCATTCATTCCTTATAAGGACTTATTCAACTCCTCTAAGCCCTCATTAGCCCCTGGCCACATATATAATCAGCCCCCTCTTTATAATGTTGTTATATCAGACTTAACACACAAAACCTTTATATCGTGCTTATTTCTATTATAATGTTTATATAATAGAAATACTCTATAAGAATACCTTTTCCGCTCAAAATATTGTCTTTGCACATTTAACGAGGCATCCCTTTATCGCTAATCGCAATCAGGTTCTCTGCGGGTCTCATACTCCACATGACTCCTTCGCATTCGATATGCAATAGCCTTCCAGATTTCAAATAACATTAATCGCACTTCATTTCCCTATTGGGTCCACTCTTATCACTTTTCCACAACACTACACTCTGATCTCTAAAACCTCGATCAACAATACCTCCGATCTAATCTTGACCATTGATCTAAACTCAATTCGGCAGTTGACATTGCATCCAATCAACGAAACCAATCATTGATCATGCGCTATATATCTTCACCTCACTTGATCCAATGATCCACAACAATTTCAGGTGAACAAGTTATGCAAGAATTAACATCTTTTCTGACTCAATGGGAATCATAGATTCCCAACTTATAAAAGTTCGAGTCCACACCTTTTGGCTAACTTTCAGTCAGTTTATGCCCGAAAACTGTAGATGTTATACCATCGATGGCTAAGACGATTATGCTGTGCGATTTAATCCTTGCCGTTGATCACAAAGATCTAATGACTATGGTTTTTCGAAACATCATTTCTCTGTCCTTCCGCTTCACTTTGATTTAACGCCCTTTCTTTAGGTTTCTATGGTTTCCGGGGTTTTCTTCAAGGTTCCCGTTCTTCGTTGTTTCCGCTGTGCGACTCCTCTTGGCTTAACCTCTCATGCTCCTTTGATTGATATCATCCCAGGTCATTTCTTGATCCTTCAATGGATTCAAAGATCCATTACAAAATTCTGGCTCGATCTTCTCCTCTATGCTCCACCTTGACTCTGCTTGCATACATAAACTATACAGATCTTTGAATACATCAATCAATACTTGACTCACACACTTACACTTAGAATTGAATTCTTTGTGTATAAATATAAAAACCAATGATTACATATTGAGACTCTGTCTCTCTGGCCTAATCTTCTGATTACAATGGCCTCTACTTACAATCTGCCTGTAGGCTTAAATTCCACTCTAATTAGCTTAACCAGCTAATTATATAACTCTCTAACCTCTGTCTTTGCCTTTTAGGCTTACATTTATACAAAGGGATTCTAAAACCAATTCCTGGTTTAGATCCATAGATTCCTCAACAAATCCTAAAATCTTTTCCTTATCCCTAACGATCCTCTCTAATCCATAAAAATCATGAACTAACTCCTAATCTAAGTTTTACAATTAATTCTCAAATCCCTCAATCTCTCAACTATCCTAAATCCCTCATGTTCTCCTATATTAAAGAACATTTACAAATATGCCTCATAATATTCAATTAATTCCCTACTCTAGCTTCTCCCATTAAAATCACTCAAAACATTAATAATTACATTTAATTAACTCTTAAGAAACCAACCTCCTTGAAAACACAATACCCCTATGTCTACTAAAATACAATGAGTTTTTCTTGGGCTGGATGCTCCTGCATCAGAGTCCCAAAGTAGAAAATTTTCATGATCTCCTGATCATGTTCTTCATATGTTGATATAAAACCTCCAGGGTCCCAAACTTTAGTTTGTAGCTGCCCAAATGATTTTCTCCTTTACTGCTGCTATATGTCTATTGTTTTCTATTTCAGCTTCCTCTCCTTGTCAATCAGGTTCATACTCTGATTGATGATGCTTCGTGCTGCTATCATTCTCCTCCATATGGCATGCTTCATCATCAGCTGCTACATTCTTCAATCTATGTTTCCATCAAATCCTTGGACTGGTCCATACTCTACCACTTACCTTTGTCTCTTTCTCTTTGCTTTAGGTCGTTGTTGTTGTCCACCAACTCTTCAATCTGCTATTGGTTACTTCCACTATGTAGTCGTTGGTTCCTTACTACTTGTTCTTCTACTCTTGCTCCAACTCTTGCTTTGAATCTTACGCTTACTACCTCCCTCTCATCCTTACCCTCTTTTATGATTATCACTTTCTGCATTGGATCATGACTTTCCAACATTTTCTCCAGCAATTGAACATCATTGTTCCATGGATTGAATTTTTCCATAGAATCTTCTTCTTTAATTTTTATTTGGATGCTCATCTATGCCAAAATTCCTCCAACATCTACAACTAAACCCGCATTCACAAAACACTTGTTAAAATAAAAAACATAAGGCTTCTACGCCTTTTCCTCCTTTGGTAACAATTCAGTTTGTTGCTCTGTCTTTTCCTCCTCTTCTATCAGCACATCACTATGCTGATTTGAATTCTCAAAAGAATTCATGAGACTATTAACTAGTCTCTCCTCCACACCACCTGTTCTAATGATGTCTTTATGTCCCTATCCAATGTAGTGAACTTCTTCATTCTCGTTCAATTCTGATTTTACAACTTGAACACTTACGTTTTGGTCTTCTAGTCATTTCTCCAAAAGACTTGACTCCTACCACAAATTTTCCATCTCACTTGGAATTTCTTCCAAAAGTTCTGTACAATCCTCACTATCTTCTTATTTTTCACAAGCATAACTTATTGTCACTATTTCTTCATTCTTGATTAGAATAAAATTATGATCCTCCATATCTTTGATAGTTTTAGATGTATGTTCATCACTCTCCCTTTGATCATTTAAGAAAATCTATTCCTCGTTATACTCTTCAATAGAAAACTTCTTATCATAGGACATAACTATCTCATCCCTACTGAAGATATTTCCTCCATTAAGCATGGAATTTATGAACTCATTTTGCTGTAGTAACTCAACTTGATATTCATTTGAAAGGAAGTCATCATCATACTTTACCTAGCAATTTTCAGCTTCATTCAAGATATTTCTATAAAATGGTTTGTCTTCTGTAATGCCTGCATTCATACACAACCCATTAGTTGTAAAACCACATGACATCATGACCTCATTTGATGACTCAATCATCAATTCCTCTAGCTATTCCAAGTCCTTTACATGACTTAGAAATATTTCGATGATCTTCTCCTCAATCTCATCAAGTCCTTTACTTGATTGCTTGATATCCTTCTCTACTTCCTCTTTTAAAATAGAATTTAGATTCTACTTTTTTTCTGCCCTTTTTATGAAAATATCAGCAAATTGTCCTTCTTTACATGTTTCACCTGCAAACATACACAAATTATTAGATTTAAAATCATCAGACCTTTTGCCCTCACTTGAAGTTTCAGTCTTCAAGTCATCATCTTCACCCAAAACTTCACCCTGATCTAGTTCACAAATGGACACTTTCATTTCCATTTCCATTTCCAACTCAGCTTCTCTGAGTTTTCCCATCAGCCACCGTACTTTCCTTTGTTGTAGCCTTCTCTGCAACTTATGCCACTTCACTCGATTCTTCTTTAATACCCAACCTTGTCTCTGACTTTCCTCTAGTATCCTCATCAATACATCGAGTTTCCCTTTCATCTCTGTAGTGTCTTTTTCAAGCTCCTCTTGACTCATCCTCTTGCCATTTGTCTTGGCATTCTCTTTCTTCATCTTTATTTTATTGTGGTCTTCCTCAGAACCTCTACTATGACTATCAGTAGCCATCTTCGTCTCCATCTCTATGAGTTCCTCACTCATTTACTATGAGTTGTACTAAAGCCTCTACAACAACAAGTCCTCCTTGTTGCCACTTACCTCACCAAGCTTTCCTCTGTACTTGGTCTTTTGGCAAGCAATTGGTTCTCTATCTCTAGAACCTCCTTTGAGTACTCTTCTCTGCTCCTTTAGGCTTCATCTCATCTGCACCTTCTCAAGAACACAATTGTCCTCTTGTATTTCAATCACCATGAAATACTTGGTTCTTATCACTTCTTCTTTCGCTTAGAAAGTCTTACCAATTTCCTTCATTACCTAGCAATTCTACCCACATCCTTTTGTGGAATTGATTTTGTGATCTGCAACAATACCTTTGCAGTAACAAGTCTCCTTCTTGCTACATATGCTTTACTAAGCTTCTCTCCTCTGAGCTCAGTCTTTTAGAATCTCTCCAGTTCTTTCCTTTGGAACCAATCGAGCACTCCTTGCTCTTAGGATATTGTTGCAATCTTCTCACCTCCTTATGTTGTTACCTGTGCATTAATATAAACCACAACTCTTCCATCTTCAAACCAAATCTAACAAAACATGTCATCTCACCTCCAAGATATTTGCATGATCTTGTTCCACCAATTACCTATATTTTGAATGGATTGTCCTCCTTTTCTTGCATCTGCAAGTTCTGCTACACTTTATCTCAGTGTGCCTACTATTTATCATATTAAAATCTGATCTCCCTTGCCTGCATACACATCTTAAAACACATATCGGTTCTAAGTCCTTTTCAATGGAATTCCCTTATTCGGTTCTGCTATCAATTGTTCCAATAACAATTATGCTCTGATACCAAATGACGCAAGGTTACCCCTGCTTTACCCACAATATGCATGAATTATGCACATATCCTATCTGTCCCAGGAATTTTTAACTCACTAAGGAGTCAAATATTCAATTCTTAAGGTTAAGGCCCCATTCATTAATTCCTATGTTGAATGATTTATTAACACCCAACATGGCCTATCCCTTCATTCAATATGCATGTATCAGATTTTAACCACCCCTCATCCTTCATATATGACTTTATTAGAACCATTCTTTTAAACCTTCCTATCGGGACATTATACACCCTTCTAAACTGTCATTCATTCCTTATCGGGACTCATTCAACCCCTCTAAGCCCTCATCAGCCCTTGGCCACATATGTTATCAACCCCCTTTTTATAACGTTGTTATATCGGACTTAACACACAAAACCTTTATATCGCGCTTATTTCTATTATAATGTTTATATAATAGAAATACTCTATAGGCATACCTTTTCCACTCAAAATATGGTCTTTGCACATTTAATGAGGAATCCCTTTATCGCTAATCGCAGTCGGGTTCTCTACGAGTCTCACATTCCACATGACTCCTTCGCATCCGATATGCGATAGCCTTCCGGATTTCAAATAACATTAATCACGCTTCATTTCCCTATCAGGTCTGCCCTTATCACTTTTCCACAGCGCTGCACTCCAATCTCTGAAACCCCGATCAACAATACCTTCGATCTAATCTTAACCATCAATCTAAACTCAATCTGATGGTTGACTTTGCATCCGATCAACGAAACCAATCATTGATCCTGTGCTGTAGATATTCACCTTACTTGATCCAATGCTCCACAACAATTTCAGGTGAACAAGTTACGCAAGAGTTAACATCTTTTTGGACCCGATGGGAATTATAGATTCCCAACTTATAAAAGTTTGGGTCCGCACCTTTTGGTTAACGTTCAGTCAGTTTACGCACGATGACTGTAGATGTTATACCATCGACGGTTGAGACGGTTATGCTGCGTGACTTAATCCTAGTCGTTGATCACAAAGATCTAACTGCTATGGTTCGCCAAAACTTCATTTCTTTATCCTTTCACTTCACTTCGATTTAACACCCTTTCTTCAGGTTTCTATGGTTTCCCAAGGTTTTCTTCAAGGTTTCCGTTCTTCGCTGTTTCCACTGCACGATTCCTCTTGGCTTAACCTCTCATGCTCCTTTGATTGATATCATCCCAGATCATTTCTTGATCCTTCAATGGATTCAAAGATCCATTACAAACTTCTAGCTGGATCTTATCCTCTATGCTCCACCTCGACTCTACCTGCATACATAAACTATGCAGATCTCTGAATACATCAATCAGTACTCGACTCATGTGCTTACACTTAGAATTGAATTCTCTGTGTATTACATATTGAGACTCTGTATCTTTGGCCTGATATTTTGATTACAATGGCCTCTACTTACAATCTACCCGTAGGCTTAAATCCCACTCTAACTAGCTTAACCAGCTAATTATCTAAATCTCTAACCTTTGTCTTTGCCTTTTAGGCTTACATTTATACAAAGGGATTCTAAAACCAATTTCTGGTTTACATCCATATATTCCTCAACAAATCCTAAAATATCTTCCTCATCCCTAAGGATCCTCTCTAATCCATAAAAATCATGAACTAACTCCTAATCTGAATTTTACAATTAATTCTCAAATCCCTCAATCTCTCAACTATCCTAAATCTCTCATGTTCTCCTATATTCGAGAACATTTACAAATATGCCTCACAATATTCATTCTCTACTCTAGCTTCTCTCACTAAAATCACTCAAAACATTCATAATTACATTTAATTCACTCTTAGGAAACCAACTTCCTTGAAAACACAATACCCCTATGTCTACTAAAATACAATGAGTTTTTCTTGGGCTGGATGCTACTACATCAACAATATTTGTCAATATCAAAACAAAATGAAAATTTTGTTTGACACGAAGGCTAGGGAAAGAGATTTTAGATAATGTGATCTAGTTCTAAGATGGGATTCCAGAAGAGAGGAAAGAGGCAAGCATGGAAAGTTTGATAATTTGTGGCTGGGACCATTCAACATTGTAGACATAAAGGGTAATAATACTTTCATTTTGCACAACCTGGAAGGACAATATTATTCATTTCCAATTAATGGGAAATACCTTAAAACACTATATTCAATATTAAATGTTTGCCATCATATTCATTCTAAAGTTTTGGTTTTCTTTAAATTTCAGCATCAAAGTGTGTTTTTCACAACAAAGACTCCATTGCCTGAGGAGAAGGCACATGGATCTACAAGTTCTATGCATCCTGCAGGGGGAAGCAGTCCTAAGATGGAGACAATGTTGTGACTTATTTTTACCTTAGTTATTTTTTACTTTTTCCTTTATGATTGACAAAATAAAAATAAAAATAAAAAATAAGAGAAAAGAGAATAAAAATAAAAAATA
>APFE030028883.1:26697-62197 GCA_000404065.3 Pinus taeda
GGGGTTCTGAAAAGCTGATTTACATAAATTGTTGAACCATATTTGGCAGCTCCACAATGATTTTAGGACCCCTCACTCTACAACCATTAACCACCCACCCCCCAAAAACCACTTTGCCTTCTTGCCTCCGCTCCCACTTCTTCTCATACTCTACCACTTGTCCTTTTCTTATTTACTTCTGCTAAATAACCATTAGATAATTAAATTCCTCCCGCCAAACAACTATATGACTTTTAATCATTAATCCTTCCTGCCAACTTCTAGTTTATTAATTAGGCACTTGCACAATGTTTATAATCTGTTAATTCATTCAAAGCTCCTCTTTTTAAAAACAAATTTCTCTACATTCTCCTATTTTACGATTTATTGTTTCAACAGCACAAGTGTGGCCCTGAATTTCACAATCACACAACCATCATCCTACACTAGTGATTGAAATAGCTTGGTAATTCACCACCTTAATTAATAATTGTTTTTTCAAGATGTCTTCTTACAAAGGAAATTATAAACTATTGGTGGAAAGCCCTACATTTCCCTCTGTCATTAACTTATATGAATTCCCTTTGGTCGATACTCAATATTAAACCTCAGAGACCCAGTGCGAGTTCAATATATATGAACTTGAAAACTGGGTAAACCAGAAATTCAAAGATGTTAGTGATGAATTGAGTATCAGGGAGTATTTCTTGCCCCAATTTTTCTTTCCCCAAATTCTTAACTTCCCAGAATTTGTCACCTGATGCCATCTCAGGTATCTTCCCAATCAGAGCGCTATAACTTCCCAAAACAATGATGTGTTATTCATCATTGCACTTGAATCCATATGCCAAGCATTCCAAATCAATTTCCAAGCTTGTTTGCACTCTTTTTCTACTAATTCCCTCATGGAGATATTTCAAAAACTTACATTTCCCCACCGAGCTCATATTTTTTAGTCATTCCTACTTGAAAAATCTGAATTTCCTAGAAGTAATCTGCCCTATTCCACTTCAATTTTTCCAGAAGTGTTAAGGCAGGTTATTTCCACGGTCACCTATTTGTTAGGTTATCCTATCAATAAGTGGGAAGATGAAGTGATGCTGGAATTTTTGTGAGGTTTCTCTGTGGGTAATAAAACTTCATTGGTTTTTAATTACAGTCAGTTTTTGTTAGACATTATTCATGATCAATTTCTAAAGTTTTCTGTTGAAGGTTATTTAAACATCAATCATTTCTTGTATATTTGTTATTATTTCATCAAGCCGAAAGGTGTAAATTCCCATTGCAGAAGTTAGATGAAGTCATTCAATGGACTTTCTTAGTAAGGAAGAATACAAAAGAGTACTCCTTCAGTGACTTTGTAAACCAATTTTTTCTCCTTACGTCTTCTCAATGCCGATGTGATACAAAGAATTTCGTTTGAAATCAGAAGAATTATGCACCTTACTGAGCAAGCTAAAGTTGGAGATTGGTAACTTTTTCCAGAATTATATAGAGATCGGAATATATGGTTGTGGACTTCATCCCTACGTATTACCAGTGTTTGTTCCAATAAGGATATTTTTCTTAGAATGCATCAGGAAAATGATGAATAGGGCTGATTTAAATTTTGTATCCAGGAAGTAGAAAGCGCAATTCGATCTGAAGGCCTAGATTGGCCCTTTCATTGTTAATACCAGAGAAACAACGAAGGAGGCAGATAATTTGCTAAAACATAAGAAATTCTAGTTTATTTTTTCCTGGTCCTATGATTTGTTGGGAATTATTTCAAGGTTGAGAGTTGAGCATAAAACAATGCCTTATGCACATACAACTCAGCCAGAGATAGAACAATATGGAAATCAAGAAGAATGGTAGGAAAATACATGACACAAAGCCGAGGAATAAATCCTTATTCAAACACCTTCATAGACTTTAGTTCCTCTAGAAAAAAGAAGAAAGAAAAAAGAAAAAGAAAAAAAACCAAAAGATCAAGAGAAAGATGTATCATACATACTCAGAAACTCAAGGTACTGGTTTCGTAGTTTTCAAAATGATAAAGAAAACAAACATTCATGAAGAGTTCTTAGAAGTAAAGAATTCATAGGAACAAGCTACAGCGGCACTGTCAAGTTTTTGTACTACTTCCTTTCCATAAATTGAAGAGATCACAATAGAATATCTTGTGTCATCTATCTCACAAGATATAGTGAAAAAAATAATTTGGCTAGATACAGATAAACAAAAAGGAAGAAATAAGAATTAAAGACCACTACTTATTCAGAAATTTGGAAAAAGTCTTTGACTACCCATCATATAGTTTTTTCTACATTTGATGCTGAAAAAGAGGCAGTTTCAATTAGCCTTCTTAGAACCTAAATTTCTAGTCCCTAAAAGTGTAGAAGATTATAAAACATCCATTTTTCTTTTGATACTAAGCAAATTCATGAAATTGATCAAACTTACCTTCATAAGCTGGCAGATGAAGTGATATATTCGACATTGACAAGTTCAACCATGGCAGCCTCTAAGCTACAAGCTTCATTGAAAAATATTCACACACAATTAAAAATGGAGAGAAATTCATCCTTAGCTAAAGATACCAGAATCAAAGCACTTGAAGGTTTGGTGATCAAACTAGGATATGATCCTAGTTATATAAAAGTAGAAGAAGAGATGATAAAGAATAAAAATGTTGACATTGAATAATTGATGAAGCAACTTAAACTCCCTACTACAGAACATCGAAAAGCTAAGGAAGTAGGTCAACTAGAAAAGAAAAAAGAAAACATGTTCAAGTTGATAGTTGAACAAAATCTTCAAATTCGAAAAGGAAAAGAGTAGCAGTATTTCAGCTACCATTCCCATAGTGACACCTTCTACAACAGGTACTTCAACAACAGGGACATCTACAACCACATAAATAACTATAGAGACATAGTCTACTAATTTAGCAGAGCAATTTTCAAAGGCCATGGGAGACTTATCTTTAAAGGATCAAGATATTGAAAAACTCAAGATGTAGCTCCAAAATATGGCAATCAATGGTTTTTCTCTTCTGTTTCACTCTGTGCAACACTGCCTATATCCACACTATCTGAGTGCACCTCATAATGTCTCTCCATTATGTTGTTGTGTCTGATTAGGCCATTGTTGCCTCATTAAACTCAGAGTATGGGGTCCTAAGTGCTTCACCAATTCTCTATGATTCTCCATGCTAAGGATTCAATATCAGTCCAACTGTACACTTCATCAAAGGTTCCCATGCTTATTCATGGCTATCTAAGCTTGAATATACCTCAGGATGTCTTCTCTGTTCTTCATTTAATACACTGAGGCGTGCACGAGATAATCAGAGGTAGCTTTCTCAACTTAAGGTAGACCTAACACTCTTCCCTGCAATATCATGGTCCTTTCTGTCTTGACCAAATGATCTCTCTAGTCCCCATTACTTTTGTGACCAACTCTCCTACACTCATTCATTCAGTTTCCGACTCATCCATCCGTTAACACCTCTGTGCTATGATTTCTGGGCTTCAACATTTTGTAACTTTTATTAAAAGAGACATTACAAAATTGTGGGGTTCTAATTGGCCTTTAGGCCCTTCTTCTTAACCCCTTTTAGCTTTACACATCATAGGACCACGTGTTCTGACCGATGGACTCATTATCCTTTATATAACAATATTCTTCCCATTTTGTAACCTTATTAAAAATTTGTTATAATGTCTCGATGTTATGAGCTCCTTTTGCTTGGCCCTTTCATATTTTACACCATTTAATCGAGAGTTGTGACTACCAGCTTAGCACTCAGGTGCTAAGGCCTTATCTACACCTTTGGTCCTTTGGTTCCTTTCGAACAAACGCTAAACAATATTGGAGCCCCTGGTATCGAAATTCCTCTCTGAGTTACGATTTCGAAGGAGTCGCGAAATTCGAAACTCATAAATACTCCATAGCACCTTGGTGCTAAGTCTCGCTTCCACGCCCTTGTCTTTTTGGGTTTCCTATGACCAAGCGCCAGTCCACATCGGAGGTCCTTTATCGAATCGAAGCTTTTTGGTAAGAATTCAATGAGAGGTTACAAAATCTTGACCTCCAATGTTCCAACCTCTGAGATGACATCATGCTATTTTCATTACCCCATGTGGTGCCTCCTTAGTGATGACATGTCTCACCCAGATTTTCCCCAATAGGTTATTGAAAGTATTGAATCAAACTACCATGTGTCCACATTACAACCGCCTCATGTTGATGTCATCTACCATGTCAACTTCACAAGGCCAATTACCTACCACCATGTGTGTTATCGGAGGAGAGAGAAAGGATCCTCTTGGTCCTTCTTTTTTCACCAAATTCCTTTGTAATTCTCACCTTTGTAAATCTCGGTGATTTCAAATAATTACAATTTTTAAGAAGTTACGAGCTTCCAACCTCCGATATTCCCTCTTCTCTGAGGTTTTGATGTGACATCTACTTCATCGTATGATGTTACGATGGCCCTATGCTCCAAGGTTCTGATGGCCCCATCCTTTCGAAAATCGACTCTTATATTCAACAACTCTTTCCATGTATCTTTTAAACAGATTATAAAGGTTCAGATATGTGTAAATTCCAAAACCCCCAAGAGTCTGACCTTTGATATTCTATCCTCCCAAGGTCCTGATATACTACCATGTGTCCTGATATTTCGACCTTTCAATACGATGGCTACTCATCCCTTCTGATATTGCATCCTGAAATTTGGGGTCTAAAATTCAGCCTATGGAGGACTTCAAGACCGTAACTTTGACAGTCAATAACTTTTGATCGAAGAGGCTATTTCTAGACATTCACATACCATTGGAAATATCTTTCAAGGCGCTAACTAGCTGTCATAATTCCAAGAGTGTCTAAGCTGATCTCTTCTCGCAAAATCACCTCCAATGTATGAGACTCCCAACCACCATAGTCTTCATTTTATGGATTATCCAGTAGGCCTACTACTATACTGATTCTCTACCATAGACTCCAACAACCATAGTACTTCCCCCAACCTTGACACATCAAGCACAAGCACATCAATTCTAGCCCAATTACCATCTCTATTATGATAGGGGACATAAAAGAAAACATGTGCTGCCACAAACTGTCACACTGGTCTAGTTGACATTAATTCCAACACTCTTGCCAACTGTCAAAATATACCAACTTCCCAACACATCTCCCCCACATGATTGTTGACATAAATGCCAACACACTTGTAGCTACTAGCCATCCATATAATTCCAATTGTCCAACACCCAACTCTTAATCATAATGCATCATCTAGGGCCCAACATTCAGATTCGATCTACATATGCCCAACATCCTCACAGTAAGAATGCCCTTGACTCTCACACCTAGAGCTCTGATATCAAAAAATATGGAAGGAAAAATGTGAAGAAGGGTTACAACTCACTAGTGATACAATGGCTCACACAGGAGATTACACCACTCATGCTTGCATCACCAAACTAGAAATATCTTGCATATATAGGATTACAATATTGTTGAACATATTCTTAGAATATAGGATGTGACAACTAACAAGGACTAATTAGGGAATCAATCCAAACAAAAAAATAACAAGCTCTATTAATAGGATAATATTCTATATTTCTCCATTATTCTAACAATTAATTATGTTTATGTATAATGATATAATTTGTTATTAAATTCATTAATAATAATAATAATAACAACAACAACAATAATTTCTTATCTTAAATGTTTATATAAATTTTACTCCATCTCAATAAATGGTAGAAAGTATATGTACTAAGATGCAAGGGATAGCAAATTCAATTCTTCCTGAGTGTGCAAAGACTGATTGGGATAATAAGGAGCATGGCCCATAATTTCCTTCTGCATTCCTCCTCGTCACTATTTCAACATGTTGGTATTCTCTTTCCATCCCATTATTTCTTAGTTTTGGATCTAGAATCTTCATGCCTCCTCATAACTATTTCAACATGTTGGTATTCTCTTTCCATCCCATCGTTTCTTGGTTATGGAGCTAAAATCTTCAGGTTAACCCTACCTTGATATCTTCATTGTGGCACATTATTGCCACTATTATGGTTGCTTTTGTTTATTGGGGAGGTGAAGGAAGACCATTAGGACTCTAATAAATGCATAAAATATCTGGTGGAACTTCATGGCAACATGACTTGCAAGGACTATGTTTCAAATAAGTGGTGGTCACAATTTCCTCATAAGATCATTAAGGTGTTAATAGGCCTAGGGACACTTTCAATGTCAAGTCTTAAGGAAATATAATAGAGATTTGTGAGGTTTGGAATAAGAATCTTAGTAAAAAAATCCATTTTTCACTCTCTTTTTTTTAAATGGATTCCTCAAACTCAATTGACCAAGGTTTGTTGGGAAAGGTCACTTTTTTTATTAACATGCCACCATCAAATCCTCTTTGCAACCCTTGAGCCCCAAACCATTCATTTATCACTTCCTAAGTTGAACCTAGTTAGGGAACTTAGATTATGTTACAAGCTCAGGCATCATGTTTTAATTCATTTTTCTTTGAATGTTGTTTAAGTGCATTTTTGTGTTTCGTAATTAATAAAAATTATAAGGCGTGTATGTTTTGCAATAGGGAAGACAAGATTTTTCTCAATGCTTTATGTTTGATATGTTTGATCTAGGTCTATGTTTGAACCAAGTCTCCCAAATGTGATATATTGAGGTATTGGAAGATGTATAGGTAATATCACATCTACTCATTGTTATGATAAGAAATTGAGCCATCCTCCATATAGATAGTCTAAGAAAATATGATTTTTTGCAAAATGTACACGTGTGTGTGCATGCACACATACACACATAGAAACAAAAATACACATGCAACATAATATTTGCTACGAAGGTTGTGAGAAAGCATGGTACAAAATACATAAGATTCTTGAAAGTTACTTCTACAACTACTAGCTTTCATTTAAAAGAGGACACAAGAAAATAGTTCATGGTGATATCAACACATGAAAAACACATGAACATATTGTCTTAGCCAAGGAAATACTACACAAAATTTTAGTGGATAATTTAGATTTCTCACCAAGGAAACCACATCAAGTTGAAGAAGATGGGACTTCTACTCTTTTGAGATTCTTACCTTTTACTTACAATTTTTTTTGCTAAAGGGATCAATAAGAGCCTTGAAAAGATCAATTACTCATCAATATGCCAACCAACAATGATTAAGATGTGGAATGACGTGGCATTCTCAAATAAAACCAACTTTAGTAAATGTATATAATTTATCATGGTAAACACATATACATAGCTAGCACCAACACAAGATTTCAGAAGAAAATACATTATATAAATTGAAAAAACATAACAAGATAATTATGTGTGGATTATATTGCTACCATTATAATATTACTAGTTTTAGGTGGTTTCCAAAGGATATTGGACAATTATGCATGATAAAATGGATAATAAGAAGAATTCAATTTAATGTTACATGTCAATGCTAAATCTATAGCGGGAACAAACTTCAATTTTTCATTGACGAGTGTAATAACATGTAGCTATAAGATGGGAGGATTTTGTCATTTAACCCTACCATTTGTTCAAATGGGATAAAAATTCATTGGTACAACCCTTGCTAAATGTCATCACATAAAAAATTGTTGACTTGTGAAATTTTCACAACTATCACTAAAACATACCAATATCAACATGTTCATCCTCCATTTCACCTCTTTTTCCACCATTGCTTGACCTCCAAAAGTTGTTTAGTCAAAGTCATACTTTAAACAAAAAAGGTTATAATAGATATTACTCTTAAAAGTTACAATACCAATGTAAATGGAACCCCAAAAAGATTCACAACTTCATCGAATAACCAATTTTGACTATTTCCATCTTTTAATTCCCAAAAAGGGAAATTGGTCATATGAAAACATTTATAAACGCTAATTGTTATCTTTAACCATGTTTTGAGAATATCTAACAATTGTTTAGATATCATATCACAGGGGCTTAATAATTCTTTTCCCTTTAAATAAAGTCTTGAAGTCACTCCATTAAGAATCCATCCATTCATAGAAGGAGAAGTTGCCAAAATCAGACGAAAAATCTTAAGGACCTCTTTCTCTTGATAGTGAATTTCATTCCCAAGTTTAAATTATACATACACTAAGGAAGACAAAGACCTATCCCAAGGAGCGAGATTTAGAGCCCACAAATCTTCAATAATTTATCTTAACCATTGTATCTTTGGCTTAACTATTTGGTATAGAGGTATTTTTTGATTCTTCATAATATATATATGTATTATGGTTTTCTTTCTTGATTTATCGATTTATTTTCATGAATAATGTGAGCTTGAGAATGATAAACATAACTTAGATTTAAGGTTTCTAATTCCAAAACCCTTTATCATTGGTGCTTGATATACAACCATCACGTTGGTCTAGTTTTCTAACCCTTGTTACAAATTGCACTCAACATATTGATGACTTCAATAGGGAAAGCGCCATTTATTATTCCTTGGTTGTGGGTGTCTCTCTCATCCCACCATCCCATTCACGCATAGTGAAAATGAATGATTTTTATTTATGTTTATGGAATAACCTTCAAATGGAAATTGATGAGTGAAGGAATTGCAACAAGAATGCTAACAAATCTGCACTGCCTACTTCAATTCTCAAGCCATAATTTGTACAAATTTTTAAGGTGCTATGCATTGTATATGAAAAGCACACTTATTTACTTTCATATACAACTATCTAATGCTTCATAATCCTATATACTAGTGGTATCCTAGGTTTTACTATGAAAACTTCAATAATGGAAAAAAACCATAAGACATTGAAATGTAAAAGCTGAAACGTAAATTAAGCACTAAATGTTAAAAGTAATTGATTCTAAGAAAGCAAACTACTAAAAAAAATGAAAACAAAAACATTAATTTTTTTTATAGGGTGGGAAAACCTATCATAACTCTGTTGTCAAACCAACAATGAGGACAACCATCTCTGGTTGCTATCCACAAATGCAGACTGACTCGTCATCGTTATTCAATGAAAACCATGACACTTGGAATAACTCGTTGGTGATCCATAAGGGGGCAAACTTTCAGTCCTACCAAATACCTTTGGGTCTTGGATCGTTAACTTGTTTCCTTATATCTGAGAGCTCTTAGCCAAATAGAAACACTTTTAGAGCATACTCTCAACCCAAAAACAAAAAACTTAATTATATAAACTATTGCATAAGAAAAACAAAATATTTGAAAAATAAAATAATTGATAAATTAAAATCTAAGCTAATCCATATACTTTTTATCTACATTGTTTACATTTTGTGGAAAGTGTGATATACCCTTTCTTGTGCTTTCAACCTTTTGTTGAAAACCTACGTGGACTAAAAGATCCATTCATGCATAAATGTTGATAAGACTGTTAAAAGTTTATATTCGATAAACGTCATTTCCTCTTCCGAAAAGCTCGCTTAAAAATTTTTCTTTTCGTATTTTCTTAAACTCTTATGATACATATATGAGGAAATAAAAGTTATGAAAACATGAAACATAAATATATTATTTTTAATATAATTCGTGAATTTTGTTAAATAGGTATTTTTTTAATATAATTTTAATTTTTAAAATAAAATAAGTAAATTATAATTGAAGTAGGATTTGATTTTGGGGTTGAAATTAAGATTAAACATTATAAACAAATATGTATTATTTGAATAAAAAGAGTGCTAATGATATTGATATGCGCAAATTTATTTTGGAAGAGTGTTTTAGATTTATTTCAAAGGTAATTGTGTTATTTTTGTTTTTCGATTTTGTTAGAGTGCCTAAGTTGGTAAATAGATATAGGTATGAAAGTCATGATAAACATCAAAACACTTTATGATGCATCTAACATTGTAAATTTTTTAGAAAATTGTAAAAATTAACTAAATTATAGTTTTATTTTAAATTATTATCAATGTTAATCATAAAAAGAATTAATTCTCTGATGGGGTTGATAACAAGCAATATTGAAGTTAGCAGGGCCACTCTTAATGTCTATCCCACACGGAATTAGTGTAATGAGGCATGGCAAGGACTTTCCTGCTCAAGCGATGGAGACGAACGTTTTGGAGATAGGGAAAATCCAGAGGTTAATTGTTGTGGTTATGGTTATTGGTTCCTGTTGTTGGTTGAGTGATGGGCAGAAATGTTGGTAGGGGAAATTATTGCTCCAGCGTGCAGGGTGGCCCTTCATCTCAACTATCCCTTGCCCATGGCGCACTGAAGTCTATATTGTACGATGATTACAGGAATTATGAGTTCAAGTTCGGTGAAGCGAAGGAATTGGTTATAGTTGTGTGGGATCCTGGTTTGAGATGACAAGGTCAGGCAAAATCCCAACATTTTGAGCTGCAGGCAAAGGCGGGGAGAATGTCCTTTGGCGTGCGTGGCCCCCGACAACTTCAACCCAATGGTTAAAGTTCCTTGTACACTTGTTGTCGAAATTCAAGAATTATATGAAAATTGGTTTTATAGTGGCTTTTTTCGTACATCTATTTGGCTCTGATGGTTTCTGCAAGAGGACGTTAGAGGAAGCAGAAGCCTCTTAGAAATTTATAGTTTTTTCTTTATTTCTATTTATTTCAAAGGGGTTTTGTGGAGTGGAGGTTCAGGTACTTTGAGTAGGTTCTTTTCGATATGTCTCTAGGATTTCATTCCTATGTGGAGGTCGGTATTTGGATATCTCTATCCCTATGGTGCCTCCTCTGACTCATTAGGTATACAAGGCATTGGGTTTCTTGTGGGGTTTCATTCGAAGGAGATTCCTTGGATGGCTCAGTTTTGTTGGCAGCTCAGGGTTGTCCTATTATCGTACTTGGGCAGTCACGGATATGGGGTTTTCTCGCTATAATTAGGTGGACAAGATTGCAGAGCGCCAATGAAACAGTAATGCAACAAGGCTTTCCAGGTTGTGGGTCTACGGGGCTGGGGTGTGGCCCATCCAATGGGCTTGAGAGACATTGGTGATGAGTTACACCAATAATCTACGATCTCTTTTGGGAGGGTTATCTTCCGCCTCCATTTGATGCACTGGAAGCTCAAATTAGACAAGTTACCATAATGGTGGAACAATTGGATAGATATAGGCATGATGACCATAATGAGGTTATTTCATTTATGAATGACCTCCAATATAACTAGTGGCACATCCTTAACAGGTTGGTTTCTTTGTGGCATGGATAGAAACAAATTCAAGAGAGGCAGGATCAACTGGAAGGTAGAATGGATCACATGGAGGACCACCTTCATGAGGCATTTTGTGATCCCTAACCACCCGATAATGATTGGGATGCTCTAGTCTAGGGTAATGTAGTTGCCCTAGGATGACAGTGGGATGCATGTTAGTTCTAGGTCTTTTTTTATCAATGTGGATTATATATATGCGATATTATAACTTTCTTGTGTTGTTTTCTATGTTTTTTTCCATCACCTTCAGGCCAATAAGTCCAGTAGAAATGAGGTCAGAAGTATTCTGAAAGAAATATCCTCACAATGTATATTTGAAATGATCTAATCGAAAATTCTACTTACAATTACTTTTTGTAAAAATAAGTTATTAACCTTTATAGCTTTATTTTTAATTTTTGTTGTTAATCATAATTAGAAAAATAATGAATAAATAAGTTAAACATATATACATTTAAGAAATCATGTAACAAGATTCCTAACCGTGGATATTTAACTCCAATTTACCATGGAGAGTCTTAATTTATAAATACACTTTGGTATAATATTGTGGGTCAATATCATGGATTATCAATATCGAATGCCCAAAAAAACCATAGCTCATTTCATTTGACATTTTTTAGTTAACCAATTTAATTAAAAATAAAAAGGGCATAACTACTTTTGAGATAAATTTCAACCTGCTTTTTTTTAAATGAGTAAGGATTTCATTAAATTCTACGTCCAGACACAACAAAAACACAAGAAACTAGATACATTGATTAAAAGACAGTCTCCATAGGAAGGACTCACCTGAGTTACAAAAAGACTATATTGGACACCAACTATTGTTGGTGGCTGACATACATAGACTTAACGAAATTGTCTAAGAAGTAAAACACATTTACAATATGAGTGCATTAGAAAGGAGGAGAATGAATATCATTGATATCGTCTTCTAGAGGTTTATCAAGATCTAGTAGAAGGTTTATAGTGGGTTGGTTAGATGAACTGCTATCTAGGTTTTTATTTTCATTGATTGTGAGTTTCCACTTCAGTTCTTCTAGTTGCTTACGAAGAGCATCGATTTCATCCTCTTGACATCTTAATTTAGCTTTAAGGGTCTAAATATCATTCATGAGAGAAATGGAGGTTTTAATTTGCTAATGAATATTTTACTTAATTTCCATGTTTTCCAGGTGAAGAGCTTCTAAATATTGTGTGCAATGTCTACAGAGTCTATTACCACATACTACAACGGATTTAACCTTCTTGGTCGACATTGTTTGATTGTAGGAGGAATGGAACCATATGTAAGCAAGGACATGGTGTTGATGATTTAAGAGATCAATGGGAGGGCTCCTAGGGAAAGAAATAATCATAAGCACAGATTAGACAAGAAAATTTTAGCTAGAGAATAGATAAACAAATATGCTTAAATTAGTGCAATCATTTTCCACTGGGAGAGATAGGGTCAACATGATTCTTTGTGAAACTAAGAGAACCTAGGACAAGGGGAATGAGAAGGGAAGACTTCCAATTATGTATGTGGAGAAATACAGAGAAAATGAGAGCTGAAATGATAGATATTTCTATGCAGAGGGAAAGTGGATACCTAAGAATAGGAGCACCCGAAAGAGGAAGGTTGACCTGCAAGGAAGAGAAATAGTGAACATGAACAGGTTGGCAAATGGAGTATTCACGGGTCGGACTAATTTTAATTGAGCCCTCACAGACTTTCTGTGAGGCAAGGCATACCCAAGCAAAGAAGTAAACCTAGAAATCGCCCTGGATGACACTGTATAAAGTCATCCTGAGTCTGCGAATGTTTATAATAGAGCCAAGCATCCAAATCCCATAGAAAGTCTCAAAAAATTATGGCTATCTCAAATGAGCCATAAATGAGTTCCTTTGAATAGATTTTTGTAGAAGATAAAAATGATTAGGCAAAGGAGAGTTTTAAAGATAAGAATCACACATAGGACATTAAATTAATGTGAAACCCTAAAATCCCACACATGATGCCAATCAAGTCACCATTAAACTTCATTATGGAACCCATCCTTGAGACCATCAACAAGCAAGGTGTGACGTTAGATTGAGAACAAGTATTTTATCTAGTCATGGATATTAATGCATGCGAAAACCTTGAGATAAATTCCCTTGCATGGGCCATGTCCTCACCAAATGCCACGACACCCTCCATTAATCACTAGTTGTTTTTATCATCAAAACTTATATTTAGATCACAACATGGAATGGGGAATCTTAGAGTAGGGTTCCAAATCATATAAATTATAACTAAGGGGGGGGAAAGGAGAATTATGGGATGTTTCCCCATCTTCTGGATCCATTTATGTTAGTCTACCTCGTTTTTAGAAGGTTCGAAAGATTAGCCTCACTATCTGCTTCTAATTTTTGGCATCTAAGGATGTGAAAGAAGAACTTGAGGGGAAATAAATCTAGGGCATGAGTTATTCTTTGAATAAGAAGTTTGAGATTATTTTATTTAGGGAAGGAGCCTTAGCACAAATATTGTATTATTAGGAGAGAGCCCCAAAGGATTTTGATCTTAGAGATATCCATATCTTTCACCAATTTTAATCCAAGCAATAGGAAATACATTTTAGTATGATTATTTGTGCTCTTCCCAAGCCCCCAAGGGTAATTGATAAGTGGTTTTCCTTGGGGATTAAAGAGAACCCATCCCCCTCCTACCACCCCTGAGATAAATCTTAACCTTTGATTTGTGACTACAACTAAGAATATTTTAGAATATTTTATGGAAGTTAAATCCCTACCATCCACTTTATAATTATTGATAATTAAATTTAAATTCTAGAAGTAATATTACAAAATACACAAGTATCAAAGTGTAATTAAAAACATTGTAAAATCAAATTAAATTAAAACATATAGAAAATATTCTGACTATGAAATGTGTTACGGTTTTTTGGGCTTGATAACCCATGGTATTAGACCTTGATATTGTAACAAAGTCGGTTTACAAGATAATAATCTCCATGGTAAAGAGGAGGTGAATCCTCATGGTTTTGGGCTTGATAACCCATGGTATTAGCCCTTGATATTGTAACAAAGTCTATTTACAGGATAAGAATCTCCATGGTAAAGTGGAGGTGAATCCTCATGGTTTAGCATGCCTTCACACACACACACATAACCTAACTAATATACAAAATTATCCTTTTCAAGTCATTTTTTTCTAGTTAATTTTAACCAAATTTTGACAAAATGTTTTTAAAATTTGAGTTTAATTTATTTAATATGTAAAATTTGATTTCCCTAGGGGTTTTTAGGGTGTTGAATCCATTTACGCATTCTAAAATGTATTTTAAACAACAAAAAAAACAAAATTATGCTTGAAATTGTATCGTTGAATTCCGCTAAAAAGGCCAATTCGTCTATAAGTTAAATGAAACTTATAAATAATATTACCAATAATATATTTTAGTTAGTTATGTTGATATGTGTGTTATTTTGAAATGGAGATTCCATAATTTTAATTTAATTATCAATAATTATTAGGTGGATGGTAGGGATTTAACCTCCATTGTAAATTTTAGAATATTCTTAATAGTAGTTAAGAATCAAAGGTTGAGATTTATTTCAAGAAGTAGTTATGCCCTTTATTCAATTTAATTAAATTGATTAATTAAAAAAATGTCATATGGACAAGTGTCATATAAAATGAGTTATGAATTTTTGGACATGTAATATTGATAAGCCATGTTATTGGCCCATTGTATTATAATAAATTCTATTTATAAGTTATAAAAATTCATGGTACATTGGAAGTTAATCTCCATGGACAATAAATTTTTTACATGCTTTTAAATATATATATGTTGAACTTATATAGTAAGGAAACCATATAAGTTAAATGACACTTGATCATAAATCTCACATTGATAAATTTAAAAAACCATAAAATTAACTAAACTAGCATTTGCACCAAATGTTGCAAAGGAAACGCCGTAAGGCATAAAATGAGAAGAATCATGACATATGATATTAGAGAAGTGGATATTTTGTTGACCATTAATTAAGGAGTCTTGATTATTTAGTATATCATGATATTGAGTAGGTTGAATGCCTAGGTCCAATCCTTTCAAATAAATGAATCTTAGAGAAGTGGATCTTTTGTTGAGCATTGATTAAATAATTATTTTAGTTGACATAGAAACTTTAATTCACTATTGAGAGGTACCATAGTGAACCCGTATGGTAGAAACCACGAGCTTTCCTTTATTTACAATGATATTATGCGAGACTTTTATGTATTTGACCAGGTAGAGGCCTATAAATAAACACAAAAGGATTTTTAGCTCTATTCCCAAAAAGTGGAAAAAGGTTAATTTTCAATATTGAATTGTCTCACTTCATCAAAAACTTGCAGTCTTTTAAATTAAAATAAATTTATACCTAAATAACTATAATTTTAATATTAAAAAGATTATAAAAAAATTAAAATAATCATGTAATTGATTTTTTTTTTTTTTGTTTATGGCTGCTTGGAGGGCTAGCACCTCTAATGCCTCACGATACCCTCTCAAGGCTTCCTCACAGACCTGCTATTCATGTTGCTCTCTGGACTGTAGTGTTGTAATTATGTTATTTTGGCCGAGAGCCTTGTAATTTCTTGCCAGCAGATTATTGTGTATTTTAATCTCCTTTCCAGAAGAAAACATGTTAAGCAGCCACGACCCTTATAAGCTCCCAGGTTATGCTGTACCTTGGTACCTATATTAAATACCAAATACTGTCTTATGTGATGAATTTAATTATAACCAAAACTTATTTATCTTTGGACCATTTGATTTGTGATCTTAACATTCACACTGGCTCTGCCATGGCTTCGTGGCATGAGCAGGTCGTCCCTCCTTAGCCGGATGCCTCAAGATTCCTACTCCCATCGACGGTGGTGCACTCAGCTCTTTGATCCAAGGGCTATGATCTCTTCAACAGATTTACTCATTCTAAGTTGTTGAAAATTGGCTCATTTGATTCCCAAGCTCTTGGCGCCTATTCAAGCTTTGCTCCTCCTACCTCTGTGTAATTCTTCATGTGTAGTAGGAACCCTGTCTTCGTGGGTCAGCCATGCAAACTGGCACTATCTTCTTAATGGTAAGTTGTCGAATTTCTCCCCAAATCAGACTCTATGCTACAATTCTCTTTAATCTATTGTTTTCCTTCTTTCTTTTTTCTCTTCAACTCCGAAGTTCATGATACTAATTACTTACTTATATTTTGTTCTCAGGGTTTGGTGGGTTCGAGTACAAGAATTCCTCTGCTATCGACCCTTATGGTTTTCGGCTTATTCTAGTAGTCACCGGTGTGCAAGTCTTCCGGGTAAGCAATGGACTGAGGTGTTTCATATTTTGGCATATGTAAGGTTTTGCATCCATAGAGTTCCTTGAGCTCCCTTCGGTGGATGCTAAGGGTGCTATCGTTCGGTTTGTTTATCGCTGCTCGGAGGGATGGCACCTCTAATGCCTCATGATACCCTCTCAAGGCTTCCTTGAAGACCTGCTATTCAGGTTGCTCTCTGGACTGTAGTGTTGTAATTATGTTATTTTCGCCGAGAGCCTTGTAATTTCTTGTCGGCAGATTATTGTGTATTTTAATCTCCTTTCTAGAAGAAAACATGTTAAGCAGCCATCAGAATCATATTGTTCATTCTATACCCTGATATTTTTTTGTTACAACTGTTGTAAATATAACTTGTGCTTTATGGAACGCATATCCCTATGCACTGTACCTATATTAAATACCAAAGACTGTCCTATGTGATGAATTTAATTATAACCAAAGCTTATTTATCTCTGGACTGTTCGATTTGTGATCTTAACAGTCACACCGGCTCTGCCATGGCTTCGTTGCACGAGCAGGCCTTCCCTCCTTAGCTGGACGCCTCGGGATTCCTATTCTCATTGACGGTGGTGCGCTCAGATCTTTGATCCAAGGGCAATGATCTCTTAGGCAGATTTACTCATTATAAGTTGCTAGAAATTGGCTCATTCGATTCCCAAGCTCTTGGTGCCTATTCGAGCTCTACTCCTCCTACCTCTGTGACTTTGTGCTACAATTCTCTTTAATCTATTGTTTTCCTTCTTCTTTTTTTCTCTTCAACTCCGGATTTTGTGATACTAATTGCTTACTTATCTTCTGTTCTCAGGGTTTGGTGGGTTCGAGTATGAGAATTCCTCTACTATCAACCCTTTTGTTTTTCGGCTTATTCTGGTAGTCATCGATGCGCAAGTCTTTCGGGTAAGCAATGGACCGAGGTGCTTCATATTTTGGCATATGTAAGGTTTTTGCATTCATAGAGTTCCTTGAGCTCCACTTCAGTGGATGCTAAGGGTGCTATCATTCAGTTTGTTTATGGTTGCTCGGAGGGATGGCACCTCTAATGCCTCACGATGCCCTCTCGAGGCTTCCTTGCAGGCTAGCTATTCAAGTTTCTCTCTAGACTGTAGTGTTGTAATTATGTTATTTTGGCCAAGAGCCTTGTAATTTCTTGCCGGCAGATTATTATGTATTTTAATCTCCTTTCCGGAAGAAAACATTTTAAGCGGCCACGACCCTTATAAGCTCCCAGGTTATGTTGTACCTTGTTTTTTGAAGCCTCCCTTGAGTTTTGGTCATTTAAGGCTATATTCACAGATATGTTGTCAATTTATCTATGGGTTATTGATGTCATACCTGTTATCTTGTTTTCTTCTATGAAAGGTATATTTCAGAATTTACACACAGATTGCATTCTCTACTAATTAATTTGACATGCACAGACTTCTCTTGATTTTGTGTGTACGCTACTGTTCTTGACTTATTCAATGTAGATTATCTTGATTTCCTTCTACTATAAAATTTTGCGTTTCGTTAAGCAACTGAAATTGTTTCTCTTATGACGATGAGTTCACTGTTTGAAGGTTATTTTTCTTTTATAAGTTAAAGAAGTGGGTAGGGTTTATTGCTTATCAACAGAGCTTCTGCTTTTTTATTACCCGCTTAATAGCGCTCGGCTTTATCTAGCGAATTTTATTGGATTAAGTATTTCTTAGAGTTTCCATCCCTGAGCGCCACTCCTACTTAAGCCCAGACGTTTCTTCAAGGTTTTCTTTTGGAGACTAGGCTACTACTTAATTTAACTAGAAATACTACAAGTTTAGCCGAAGTTTGCTTCATTTTCTGGGTTCACCAATCTACGGCTTAGTTCGTTTCTCACACATTAATTTATTTCTTCTTTGCACTGATTCACATAAGTGTCCCAGAGGCATCCTGCCATTCCTTTTACCGTAGTGGTAATGTGAGAAGCCTCCCCATCAATTGTCATCTTTGACAAACCGAAATCGCCCAATATTCCGTTCAAATAGTGGTCTAAAAAGAATGTTGGTAGTCTTGACATCCCTGTGAATTATCTTTGGAGTGGAACCCATGTGAAAGTATTCCAATCCTACAGGTGGATCACAGGAAAACATGGTCAGCATTTATATCATGAAAAACTAATGTGCAGTATTATTGTGAGAAAGACATACCCTGGCCTGCGTCTATTAGTTCCAAACATTGTGCATTAGGAGCCCCAAAACAAAAGAATTAGAACCAAATTTGTGATGGTTAAGTTGCTTAACGGGCTTATATTTCTCTAAGAAATGTACCATAAAGGCGGTCTTTGCTACGCAGACAATTTCAGTGTCAAGCTCTCCCTGGCAATTTCCACGGCCATGATTTATCTACATAACCTGTATAGAAACATTCTCGGCTGCTTTTTCCCTGTCGTCAAACAACCTTCCCTTATCGTAAGTAAAGAGGGAGGCTCACCATGCCTGATTTTCCATTGCCACAACACGCTAATCAGTTATGACGACCAGTGCGCAAACCCTTTCAGCAACTAATTAACTAATTTGTAACATTTTGTAACTATTCTGATCGAAAGGCTGAAACTTTTGCAATCGTCTAACATATAATCCTATGGTTTAGAAGAATGACAGGTGGGCATAGAGGGGAGTTGATTTCAGAGGGAAATGCCTTACAGCGTAATTATAATTTCATTATAAAAAAAATTGTAAGCAAAGATTTTATTTCCTCGCAAAATCAAAGTTTCCACTACATAGTTCAACCTTCCATTGTCATCAATATTTATGGCAGATGGTCTCCATCTTCCCAATGGGAAACTAGATATATTTTATCATATGCCTATAGAATAGCTAGTCCAAAATTGCAAACCTTTTAAAATTTGCAAAATAACTAGAGCACCTATTGCATAATCATAACACAAAAAACTATTAACAAATATATATCAGCTAAGATTCATAAGAAATAATGGGTGTTGGGTCTTTCACACTAGATCCAAGAGGAGCAGATGATGTGGCAGTGTAAGGAATATGACAATCAATTTGAACTAGATTAGGGTGCATCCTCTACATATAGAAACGAGGATTTTTTCACATCCTCAAGACTGGAAAAAACATTATACCTATCAGCGTGCTTCTCCAAAAGGATCATGCCTATCAAGGTTTTCATATTCTAGTAGATAGATAAAGCTTGGAAATATTGTTTTTTTCAACCTATGGTGTCGCCAAGGTTTGGAATCCATGGCCCAAATTCCTCCAATAACTTTGAACCATAGAAGGTATGTCTATCTCTGGCTACCATGGCTTCAAGAGTTTGAATTTCATTTTGGGATTCTAGGGGGATGGCTGAGAGGAATGTCTCAGCATCCTCCTAGGCATGTTGTTGGGCTCTGTTACAACCCTGGGGGCTCAACCTCCCCCCCCCTACCACCCCATATATGTTACGGCCGTGGGGATATCAACCTCTCCCCCATCCCCTCCTAATCCTCATGTACTGACTCTCCATAGGGGCTAGCAGAAGATGCTTACAAAGGTCAACACATAATCCATCGTGAGGTTGGATAATATGGGAGGGGCCTAAATAATCATACACTAGCTAGATGTGAAGGGTAGAGCTACTAGGGGGCTTAAGACAACACTGAAAGAGAATAGACCAACAACCCACAGAAGCGTGAAAACAATTTAGATGGAACGAGACCCCTGCGACTAAGACACAGACCCATATCTAAAGACAAGTCCCAATGCAACCAAACTCAACCCTAACATTCATCTATGACCAAGCATTAAACGACCTCACAAGTTTTATACCACATATTACATGTCAATTAAAAATTCTAAGACTATATGAAGTTACAACAACAATAATTAACCTACCAAAGTGCTTTAGAATTACTCGGCGAAGGTTAGGCACCCAGTGTAAGCTACAGGAGACCAATGTCACTCTCAGAAATAATGAAGGATTAACAACCATCGATCCCCAAATTATTTAGTTCGTCCATGAGCTAATATCCCAACACTCTATCTGAACTTGTGTCATTAATAGTTAGAGAAAAATTAATAGTATTAGTCTTGAGAATATAACACCCTATGTATATTTGGTTCACCAATTTTTCCCTCAAGGTTAATATCTTTCGAGAATTCCCCCAATAGTTTAAACACACCCCTCATTCCATCCCAACGACATCCAAAATAACTGACCATGTCTTGCACTCATCGGATGCTCACAAACTCTCAGCTAAGATGTGGTTCAAGTAGAGTTTCCCCTCCCCTTGTAGTCTTTAATTAGCATGTATCCCAAGGAACACAAGGTTCCAATATTGCACGCGTCTGCATGGATAGGGGTGGCCACGCTACCCCCCCCGCCCCAAATTCAAATATATTCATTCTACAAGGTGGCGGTCTCGACAAACCATACTGCTAACTTCCTCATACCACACCCCCATCGGGGAAAATTATTATATTTTATTGATTATTATAGTTTTATAATATATATATATTATATATATATATAAACTGTAAAAGATTCATCTATGGATATTCACATACCTTACCATGAAGATTCTTAATATGTAACGATGGCTTGTCAATACCACATGACCAAAAAAACATAACTCATTTTATATGAAAATTGTTCATATAACTTTTTTTAATTAATCAATTTCATTAAAAAGGGAAAAAAGGGCATAACTACTTTGTAGATAAATCTCAACCTTGTGAATACTACAACAAATATTATGTGGAGGTTAAATAGCTACCATTGACCTAATAACCAACCTAGATCCATATTAACTCTAGATATATCAAAGCACCGAGAGAGATCAAATATCTCTCTCGGTGTAAACCTTTTATTTGAGTGCAAAAATTGAGGAAACGTTTGAACCTCGAGAGATTTGATCCCACTTTGCACTTCATAGATCTTGGGTTGAGATGGATCTAAGATAGTTTCAATCATTCTGAGTCACATAGAATATGTTGAACATCTAATTATTCTGATCATTTTAAATATACTAAATATGTCTAATATTATTCTGGTCATTTTTATTTTATATTTTCTTAGTTACCTCAGTTTGTTGAGATGATAGAAATTATTAATAACTTGAATGATGAAAAATGATGAAATAAAAATTTGGAATGCAAAGTGACAATGCAACAATGTTGAATGATAGAAAATTTGAATAATAAGAATGCAGTCAATTACAAATAGCCTTCACTGTGATCAATCTCATACTATTTTCTTCTATTGTTGTTATTGTCACATTTGTTAGTTTTTCCATCTTTTCATCTCAATCACAAGAAAAGGGTGGTTGAAATTGTAGGCCATTCAAATATTTAACTCGAGCTATTGTTGAAAATATCATACCTTGTCTCTCTTGCTCTCTAATATTAATAGTAACTTTCTCCAAAGTCAACCCTTGTGGCTTATGGAGTGTTAAACCCCAAGTAATTTTCAATGGTAGTCGTTTTCTATTATCTTGATTGAATTCAAAGTGCCTAAAAATGTTGAATGGTGGAAAATGGGAATAACAAGAATGTAGTCAATTATAAATAATTTATAGTTTCAAGATGAAAACATTTCAGATAAGTAAACATTTTATTTAAGATGAAAAATCAAGTATTTTATTTATGGTTGAATTATTGTAATAGAGAAATAAATGCATGTTGTCAATAACTTTTTTTTCTTACACTAAAATCAATGCAAAATATTAATCTAAGTACTTAAAAATTAATATACATAATACATCCAGTTACATAGAAACAAAAATCAACATCTACTTCGAAATCAATGAATCTAGTGCACGCAATCAAACAAAATTATAAATTTAACATTTGCACTAAAATCAATGCATTTAGTGCAAACAATCAAATAATATTATAAACCAACATCTATATTGAAATCAATACATTTAGTGTAAGCAATCAAATAGGACTATAAATTAACAGCTACACTGGAATCAATGCATCCATCCCAATCAATCAAATATGATTAGGAATCAACATCTACATTGAAATCAATGCATCTATTCCAATGAAAAACCAAGATATTCATGGCTTTCTAAATTCAACTTCTTTCACCTTTTGTAAAATCCTTACTTACTATTCCTCTATGGTTATGTTGATGGTGTTGGATGTCACGCCAAAAACTACAGGGTATCCCTAGTATGAGGTCTTAATTAGACCTCACACCATTTGGGATAGGATCCCCATTCGCTATGTGGACTCGACTTCCACCACGAATGTTTCTCTCTTGGCTATCAAATGTGATGATGTTAGAGTGAGGGAAGGAAAGAAATGCTCATATAGTAGGAATGGGGTCAACCCATAATTGACAACCTACAAAATGAGATACAAGAATGAAACAACAAAAACAAAACAAGAAGCATGCCACAAGAAGGATCAGTAAGCTAAAATAATTTCAAGAATACATGAATAGGAACTTGCAAGAGTTTAATTGAAAAAAATTCACAATATGTTACTGGCATGGCATGGAATATGGAGCATATATTCAAAATAAAACACATATGAAACAACTACAAAATAGTCCATAACATAATTCATGTATAAAAGTACACATATAAATACAGTTAAAATACCAGACAACCGATACAACCAAAATCAGTAAGAATGGGAATTAATGACAGATATGAAGAACTTCTTATAAATGTTTCTGCAATTGCAAGTACATATTCTGCAAACCATAAAATCCCAGTAGTGGAAGATGGGTTGTTCATACCATCATCCAAAGCAAAATGCTAGCCTCACCACAAATCCTCCTACTAGCTACCAAGATCCATGTGCCTCTAGCTCTCAAGCACAAATCAACTATCTAATCTTAGCCTCATCTCAAGTGCTAAAAGTCTTAATCCTTGTAACCACTACAACAACACCAAATATTTTTGGGCATATCCAAAAATTTTGGGCCTCCTTTTTCCTGCTTAAGGCCATTAAGGTTATGAACATGTTTTGGATTGATCAATCTCCCCATGACCCATTTTTATCAAACCCTATCAATGCTCACACTTACATGGCACATAATATTTATATTCTTCTTGACTTACCTCGAAAATTGATCACAATGGTGCATTGGGGTTTGTGGGAGTACCTTATGTCGATAACCTCACCTCGACATGGTCCTCATCCCTTTCATATTCAGTAGGTTTTGTAAAATTATTACCTTTCTCATGTGCATTTCAAGACCTTGATTTATTAGCTAAAGTCCTAGCCCTGTTTAAACCTTATCTTATCCCCTAGGATGCATTTTCATAAGCATTCTATAATTCTTACATTACTTGTGACCACCCTAGGTTTTGAAGGATTTCCATGACGTACATATTCTACCTTGATCTCCTTTCTCTAAGATGCAACGTAAACTTGCTCCTCGACATAATAGTTGTGTGGTCACCATTGGAATTGAGCCAATTCATATGCTGGAGTGTTTACCACATTTGAGGAAGTTTTGTTCACATACCAAATATTAAATCTTTAAAGATACATATGCACATTATTTATTATACTCTTAAGAAGGTCATTTATATTAATAGTATTTGTTACATCTTTTAAAGCACATTTGGTGGTTTTATAATAGATCCTTTTCTAATTCCTAGTTTATTGTGCTCTTAATGTTTTAATATTTAGGTGTGTAAAGGCCTTTATTATAGCATATAATCTTACTAACACATATCATTATTGTACATGAAGATCATTAATATAGTGTGTTTTGTTCCATATCACAAAAGGCATGATGGCACCTCATAGAGATACAACGGCCTAAGTATTTGGGTCATCGTTAATGACCAAAATACATGAGGTTTCTACACTGCAAGGCCTCCTTGATTAAGATATCAAGGATGATGATAAGGTGATGATCAAACGAATTTTAGATAAGGCCGAAGAGAGGTTGCTAACATGCCTACAATGAAGGGAGACCATAGGATTGGAGTTTTGGGTGATGACCAACGTACTTGATATAGTGATGTGGGCTCAATAGAATATACAACAAATGCATTGGAATGATTACACTGGTTACATGGCATATATTCATGCAAGAGGATCACCCATGCAACCATCACACATTTAGGGGGAAAGTTAAAGAAACACATTTAATATTCTCATTTGGGCTCAATCAAAAGGTTATTATTAATGCTTAACATTTGAAAGTTGCAATGTTTGCTGCATTCTTTTATGGAGATTCCATTGGTACAAATGGTGCAAAAAGACTTGTGCTTGGTTTCATACGTCTCTTACTTATAGAGGTGTCTGCATTTTATGGTTATGATATCTCTTAAATGGTGATATATCAAAGTGAAATTGTCTAGAAAATAATGCCAACACTATGGGGAAGTGGAGAGAGTTGGATGCTCCTTGAATCTCGAAGAATGGCAGTAGGAACTGTAATGGTCCATTGGGTGTGCAAGAATTTATATCTTGTCATGGCCATTTGATGACATATGATTATTGGAGGGATTCCTCTACTATTAGTGTCAGGTATTAAGCATGACCCTTCCTTTATAGGAATTTTTCAGGAACTTGACTACGGTGATTGGATGGATCTAACATACACCTCAATATTTGGTAGTGTGATAAGCTATGGTGTTTTTACAATGAAACTAGAGGTAGCTGGACAAAATTGAGCTCATCAACATTCCTTACACCAATTTTTATTTTAATTTTTGGATGTTTCTTCCTAGACGAGACATTCTCCCTGATTTAGTTGCTAGGGGAACTGGTAACAGTTATTGCTATATACATGGTTAATACATACAATGATGTTCAACTAGAGAATGATTGATGCTAAATGTTCTTAGTTGGGAGTTGCAATAAAGTCAATGTGTCATGGAAATGATTGCATTGAGAAGCCACAAATTTTTAACATTCATGACTCCACTCAAACGCAAAATTCATATATTGTAGTTTGATGAAAATGGATCAAAATCTACAGTGACATGTAGAACTATTATAATTTTTATATTTTTCTATTCGTTGTATAACCAAGCAAGGTATGTATTTTACATCACACTTCACAATGGCATCATTTTAGATTGGTCAAAGCTGTAAAATAAGTAAACTATTTAGGGTTTACTCTCAGTTTACTCTCAGTTGCATCCCTTTAGATAAATAGTGCATGCTATTGGTGAGAAAGATAACGAGACTAATTATGGACTTCAAGGTCAAACTAGGTTTTAATATGCTTCTTCATGGACACAATGTCTTTTCCTTTATTAGTGGCACTACACTATAGAGCAACCATGAATATCAACTTTTACTATTTCCCTGTGAAGCTTACCCCCACTCATTATGCATCTTTCTCTACATATCAAAAGGTTTTTCATGGCTTCTATATGCTAGCTTTAGATGATAGATAAATGGAACTATAAGTATAAGGTTCAAGCATGTTTCCCATCTTGAGTGCAACGAATGTGGATAAGAGATATATATGGAGCTCCACACACTTTAATGGTAAATCTCATGACGACATGATGCTTGTTGGAGACCACTGACATTGCATTACCTTGGAGGATGGATATGAATAGTCACACCTCCATGTTATGATTTGAATTAAGGTCACACCTTTGGATTGAGCTTTGAACCAGGTCGCATGTGACTTGAATAGTCACATCCTTCCATGCGAAATTTGTGATTAGACCACTTTGTTAACACTACAGGTTGAAAAGTCACACTTCGAAGCCTCAAACAAGCCACTAGAAAGTGTGAATTTCATTGGATTATGATTATGTCGAATCCTCGATTTGCGACCACTCCCCAAGTCTTTGATCACATCTTGATTCTTCAATAATGCGACCAAAACTGCTACTTTCTTCCCATCGTGACTTGCGAATTGCCTCCTGACCATGTTAATAAGTTTCAATTGAGAAATTCAGTGGTTCTTGTGACCTGCTCCCTTTTGTGACTTTTCAACATAACCTTTTTTGTGACTTTCCATCCATTGTGACTAAGAACCTATGATCAGTCTTACGATTGTTGTGAGGAATTCTCACTTGCAAGGCACAAATCACACTTTCAACTTCTAGTGTCACTAGCACTAACAAATTTGATTAGGCCCAAAGGCACCCACAAGATTGTTGTGCTAGCCATGTATTGCATTCTCCAACTCTATTAAAAGACCACTACAACCGATCGCATTCTTTGTCATCACATCTACATCTTTTGAGGTAGACTAAGAAAGGAAAGAGCCACATGTTTAATGTGATTGTTAGAGGTTGTTTATGCCCAATGGGTGATTGGTTACTGAAAATATTATAACTAAATAGGATCATCAAGGCAAATTTTCTCCTCAATATTGCTCCTGTGTAGTATGAAATAATATATACTAAAGAAAAAATTTACTCTTAGATATGGAAAAAGATAAAATAATATCTAATGTAACAACCTTGATGGTAAGAGGAATCAACTCCTTTTAAATTTATGACAGGTTGTAGAAAGGAGTAAACATGATAAGAATTGCAAATTGCTGGACAGTTTTCCAAAATGGTCCAGACTTTACTCAAAAGGGAATAATACAATAGTTGTTGGTGAAAATTTGTAAAAGATAGAGACCCTAGGTTCAGACGCAAGGGTCAAAAATGGTCCACTATAGTATACCACAACACTGACATTTTTACCTTACTTAGAAGAAGCAAGGCGTCTCACCTGAGGCATGTTGAGACCTTACTAGGATAGGGACTAGAACCAGACATCAAGAAGGGTTACACAATGATTATCATCCACATTTATTTTAGAAAATCAAATTATCATACATGTAACCAATGCAAAGTATGACTTGCAAAAAATCCAAAGAAATAAATAGCATTCACATTCATGCATAAGAAAATTGTTAAAGAGGGCCCTTCCAACCCAACACATTCAGGAGCATAGAACAGTCCCACAACTTTTTTCCATTAAACAGAAGACATAATTTGATCATACTCTGTGGTCCTTCACATATATTTAGAAGAATCATCATACAATTTGACTCAAAAAGATATGAACTAACAAAAGAAATAGCTCCAATAGACTTAGTAAAAATATTTCAAAATTATATCCCCCAAATCGAAGGATCCAACAAGCCCCAACTAAAATTGGTCAACTCATCCCCAAGTCAATCCTTGGCTAATGTTTTTTCTTCTACTTATTGCTATCGAGCTATTGCTTGTGCTTCTTCTTCCTGAATTGTTCCTTCACATGTTGCAGGTTCTCCTTCAAATGAAGGACCCAACTCCTGGAAAAATTAGATGGCTTTGGTCCTAAACTGGGTGCATTCAATGATCACCGAATGTCAAGAATCCAAAAAAGTGGCAACCTGATCACGAAATGGCATGGTAAGTTCAGTTGTTGGTTGGGTGGGTTAGGTATCCATGAGGGCATTCTATTGGGTCTCCTCTTTAGTGTTGAGTCACCACAATTTCTGAAAATGGATATGTGCTGGTGGTTTGAGGTCATGTAGCAAAGCCTTGGTGGCTCGAGATTCATCCTCAATATGTTGGATCTATTTCTCTAAAAAATCAGTCTGGAAAAATGGGTCCTTTTTCCCATAGAGGTCAAGCAGAGCAAGTATTGATTGAAAAAATTGACGATTCTGTTGACACAAAGCATAGACAGGTTGATTCTTTCTAGCAAGGAAAACAGATTAGTCATGAACTTGTGCAAATATTTATTGCACCTCCCTATTAGCTTGGTGAAGGGAGGCCTTCATAGAAGCCACATTCATAATATTCTTCTCATTTTTAGTGGAATATTTAGTGGCTAGATCAGCGAGTGCTTTCTGGCATGCTATAATAGTCTTCTTAAGCTCTTGGTTCGAAGAAACAAGGTCATCACATGTGGTTCTAATGTGGTCACAACGATCTTAAAGGGTGTGGGCTAAGAAATCTTCTAGCGCATTAAGTACTACCTCAGGAATCATAGGCCAAAGTTTCTATAACTTATCACTAATATCATCGACCTACTGTTGCAACACTTTCTTTTCTTGTAGGGGTTGATCACGATCAGTAGATAAGGAGATAATCTATTATTGTTGTTGTTCATGTTCATTGCCAATTTATTATGCAATTCTTCTACTTCGCGAGAAACCAATTTGATGAAGGTAAATAATTGAGATGACAACCAATTCTGAAGTTCATTGGTTGACATGGTAGTAAGGAGAGGGAATGAGGACCATAGTAGTTGTCCAATAACGATTGAACTTTTATATTGGCCTTGTGGTGAGGTTTTCCTTTGTAGGTCCTCTACAGTGTAGGTATTGGTGTGGATGTTTAGAAAAATGATGGTAGGGAATTGGGAATAGGGGTGGATGTTTGAGTTAGGATGTTTATAACTTCTTGGCCTTAGGGACTAGGGTCGATTCACTGGCCATTTTTTGGTTTATATATTGATGCCAGTAGTAAAGCTAGAAGAGGCATGGTAATTGTATCCTCGGGTGTATCATTTACAACAAGGGCATTTTGGGCAATGTCGGTGATTTCCCTAATGATGGAATCAACCTCCATTTTGGTCTCAGCAATGAGGAGGTTACCAGTTTGAGGAAGGCCTAAAATTTTCATGTAGGGTGATGGGCTGTGAGATATTAGGGAAGTAGTTGAGGTGGAGTGCAGGATTTCTTTGATGATTTAGGTGCTCGCAATAGAGTTGGGTTCTTTGTAGGTGAGGTCGATGACTTGGGGAAACGTAACTAGAACAAGATACCAAAAACTGAGGGAATTCAGGTAGAAATGGATGTCCTGCACTATGGACTGAGTAATCAAATTAGGGCCCACTAAGGGGGGAGATGACCACTGATTTGAGTGATGAAGTATTGATTGAACTAAAACTAGGAATTTCAAAAAATAGGGGTAGAGAACTTATTGGTGACCCAAAGGTTTCTAGAGTGTTCTAGACTAACAACACCACAATTTCAAATCTCTTCAAAATGGGGGAGAGTGTTTCTTGTGTTTCTCACTTCCAAGAGGCAAAGGGGCTCTTGCCAGGTAGTGGTCATGGCAACATTCCTTGAAAAGAATATATCCATATTTTGCCCTGGATATCGCTAATAATACCTTGACAACACATAACTTCCTTGTGGATCACATGCTCTGAGAGATTGAAAGGCAAAGCCTACATGTGGATCGTCTCTAGGTTGAAAACCTTGGGTTGAATCTAGGTGGTGCCAAGGAAAACATTGAACCACATGACTTCTGAATATTCATCTAGGAGAGACTTTGGGATTCTGGGGATGACCAATTTGACAGTAAGAATTTTGGGATACTAGCCAGTGAAGGACGCCTCATTTATTTCTTTGTTGTTCAGGTCCTCTGATGTCTGCCATGGGGAGTACTGAGTGTCAGGGGTTGATCTTCAGAAAATAGGGCTAATTCTCTTCCTTCAAAATGGCACCACTTCATCATTACAAGAGAGATGACTAGATACCCATAGATGAAGTAAGTTCCCTACTTGTATACATCCTCATTGGCTTCAAATAGTTCATTTAGAAAATAGATGCACCAGTTGAACTACTCCCCCATTTCACATGCTTTAGCCACCAAGATTTTATCCAGAGTTCATTCACCCTTGGTTTAATGACACATAATCTTGTCAAAAAAAATGTGATATATGAAATTAATTGAGGCCACGTTGATAAGATCATTGGTGCCTCCTTTCTTAGCATCCTAAGTGCCATACTTGGTATAATAATTAATGTGACTTGTTTTCTTCCTGCGCTTCGAGGTGGTTTGGAACATAGAAAAAAGAGTGGCTCCCATAGCAGATAACCCTATCTACCTTTGGATATCACTAGAATGTATTGGGTACTCCTGGTTAAGCCATATGGAGCCCCAATGAAGCTAGTTGATAAGGAACTTTGTGGACTACATAGCCATGCTTGAAGTGCTGAAGACTGGAAAATTTTGTTAAATTCATCAATGTGGACAGTTGTAATCCTCAGAAGTCCTCCTTTAGGCTAGAAGAATGGTTGCCATATTGCTTGGATTTATCTTCTGTGAATATTTCATGCTTGAGAATGGGCATATGAAAGGATTCTAATAAATCATTGTCAATAAGTGAAGCCTTCTCACACTTGCCAAGAAGACTTTCAAGTATTATAATTCTAGGGTTAGATGGAGTAGAAGGAACAACAAATTTGTGTACTCAATTCATGATTGCAACTCGTCATTTGTACACAATATTCACAGGAGGTCATAATTTGGATTAAGAACTAGGGCAATTCGACACTGAAGCTAGAGTGAGCAGCTTGACCACCTAATATTTTACAAAGGAGAGTTTAACATTTCCATTCAAACTATATGGAAAGACTTGAAAAGATGCTTGTGATTAGACTGTTTATGTAATAAATATGAAAACCTTCTATACTTAATTCAAATCATGTCATCAATGGAAACTATGATCAGGACTTGAGGTGGATGATGCAAAAAATCAAAAGGCAGATGATCATGATGTCCAATTATTATGGAATGATAGGAAAACCAAAAAGTTGATAACTAGAATGTGCTAGGGATATTACAGGAGAGATTTAAACTAAATTTGAAAAGACACTGGAAATTATTAGTGATTATGATGGAGAAGATGACTGCCACGCGCATTCCACTGACCACAATCAGTTGTGGAGGGGTCAAACCAATTGGTTAAGAAGTTTGTATGCCATGGAAGGGCTTCAAGTATGCACAGGAAATAGAATATCATCTAGTTGCACAAGCTTAACAATTCAAGATTCTTGTACTTCTGCAATAATGAATGGCCCCATCCAATGCATTTGAATCTTCCTAGGATGCCTCAAAAACTTGTTTTCATATAATAGAACCTTTTTTCTGACTATGAAATATTTCCTCTTGATGTGTTGGTCATGCCATGCTTTCTGTCTTTCCTTCTCAAAATATTGTTGAAAATCAGCTAGAAACCTGACTTCATGTAACACCCTGTTGATGGTGTTGAACCCGCCAAAATTTAGGGGGTCTCCCTGATGTAAAGTCCCAATTAGACCTCACAATATTTAGAGTAGTAACACCATCAAGAATATGGCCCGATTGCAAAAATAGTGGGTTTTAGTGGTATGCATTGGCTGTGATAACACATAGAATAATGTACTCGTGACTTTTTTGAAAGAAGTGTATAAATCTATGAAGAGTCAAGTGAAATTCATGGGAGGTTCTACCACAACAAGGGGGAAATAAGTGAGCCCCTTAGAAGCCTATAATAGTATGAAAATTGAAAGGAAAACATGAGCATAAAAGGAATCATAAGTTAGCCTAAAAAAATAGTTCACAAGGTAACCATGATTGAAATACATAACAACACACATTCAACAAGATTCATACTAATGAAAATGAAATATTTCATAAGTGTTAGTGTAAATGAAACAACATTTATTGCAAACATAAAGAGAGTAGTCCTACTATATTCGCAACATATGCATGAAAACGTGTTGTCTCTGAGATTTTATCAAAGTTAAAGTCCCAAACATACATATACAATTGTCAAACCACTAGCCCTAATAGTGAAACATGAAGCCAACAACTCCTCCTCCAAAGAAATATACTCCATCTATGCCTAGGAGAAGACAATGTTCTCGAAAAATCTCCCAAGCTTTCGATCCTAAGCCAAAATCCCTTTCCATGAATAATGAGGGGATATTTGTAAAAAATGAGATGACTCTTCATCTCCATTTGTGATACTTTGACTTCCCTCATTACCTTCTGAATTCTTTACATAATGACTTCATATTCCAAAATTGACACTTGGACTTCCACTTAAAAAAAATGTTTTATATACAAAATTACATATACCCGTATAAGACAAAATTGGGTAGTGTCAACTAGACAAACTAATAAGATGAATAACATGTCAAGCTTGATTTTGGGGAAAATCTAGCTCCACTACTTCAACTTGTATCATTCGAGTTACATAGTGATAGCAATATTTGTATTGTGTGATGAATTTCCCAAACTTTGAGATAGGGTTAGTCTGGAAGTGGACTCTAGCCCCCATTTCATCTAGGTACACTGTCTTGGAACTAGTCTGGGATTCTTTATTTAGCAAGACTAACATGGTATTGATTTTAACAGGGCCACCAATGCACTTCTACATATCATTCATGTTAACCTCCAAATATTCCTTGGTAACGATCTTCTTGAGATCGTCCAAGTATTTTTTGACCTCCTGTCTTACCTTGTTCCTGCCTTTGTCTTCAATGAGTGAGTCAACTGAAGGGATCTTGCATGAATTCGCCATGAAATCCACATTGTTATATAACCATCCATAAGAGCCTTCAACATTGACGATGAATGATCCGAGTTGTTTATTTCTCTAGATGGGCATTCAAACCTCTGATTTCTCTAACTTGGCTTGTTTCCTTTTCTTCTTCACCAAGTCAGGTGGTGCACCTATGTACTACATTTCCCACTCATGCACCCCAGCGATGGTTGTATGAACACCCTTGAGATCTTTAACATCATATTTTTACTTCTATTACATAACATCCAAGTGGTATAACTTCTTTATGCATGGTGACAAGCTCCTCATAGAGGTTCGATATGGTTTCTCCCAATGTCGATACTTCACCAAGTATGGCTACCCTAAGTTCTCCTAGATACACTTGTACAGGTGATTCTTTATGGACCTTTGTCTGGTAATGTTCAATTTTTTTCCTTGTAACCTCTAGGTTCTTTTCCATTTGTTTGTTCTCAGTCATCATATACTTTTTATTGGACTTGGAATGTCCTTCAAAGGCCAAGTTATTTGTGGCAATGGCTTGACGACTCTTGTTGGTTTCCATCCCAATCACCTTTTCTTTAATAAAAGCAAGATGTGTGAGGTCGTCCTAGAAATTTTTCTTCCTTTCCTATATGATATTCTTATGTATATCATCATAAGTAAAGTGTTACACTAAAATTTGTCACCATGACTATCTGCAGTTAGTATGGCTCCATCAACAGTCATACTATCCTCCTTGTCAAGCCTTATACCTCTGCTCTCCATGTCAAACTTCAAGAAAGAGAGAAAGTCATTCATGTTTATCTCTGGGTACGCAGGTTCTCTCTACCTTGCCTGCGTGTACGCATCCAAAGCTCATTGTACCTGCGTACTTGTATGCTCTGTAAGTCAAGGGATGGGTGCGTACTCCTGTAAAGGTCAAAAGGCGCGAGTTTCATCTTAAAAAAGTTACTTGTGTTCATTTCTAGAGCATTCTAGAAGGTTGTTTGACGTGTATTGAGTGCCTCCAGATGGTTCATGTATCCCTATGAAAGAGGAACTTATCCCATCAAGAGAGGAGCTACCCCATCCAAAAGAGGGGAGTATCCCATTGATGTTGGACCTGACTAACTTCCTCTAAGAACACTATAAATACAGGCATTGGGCCAGAGGAGGGGAGGTTGAAAGCTGAACATTCCAAAGGGTAGATGCTGCTGGAATTAGGACTTCCTTGTAGAAGCTTGTGAGGAGAGATTCCCAACCTTTCTTGTTTCATTTGGAAGTGGGTGAGCTTATCAAGTAAAGGAAAACTCTTGGTGGACCCTGGGAGGAACTTGCACAACACCAAGGCTCAGGTTGTAATGGTTTCTTTTGTTTCCTATTAATACAAATAAGTCCATTCTTCTCAACAATTTGTTATTAATGAGTTGTTTCATATACTCCTTGGTCTGTATGTTGAATATGTTTTATTTTATGAGATATTCAGGTGCTATTTAATCGTTTGATTGTTAGTGAATGCAGGTTTCGGAGAAAAGGAGGAGCTCATCCGGATCGACGAGGCTGGACTACTACAACAGCGTTGGACTACAGGTAGGATCTAAACACTTGATTTCTTATATGAATAATGTATGTTTAGAGAAGGATTGCTCTTAATTGTCTTGTTTGTCACTAGAGAGTCTTAGAATCCTAGGGAGGTTAGTTTTGTCCGCAAAAATAACTCTTTCCGCATGACAGCCACCCTTCCGCTGTACCTCCTTTTCTTCTTTTTCTTCTTTCTTTTCTCTGTCTCTTGTTGGCCAAGTTAATTAATTGGCGTTCTCTTTATCTCTTAAATAAATTTCTATTCATCTTCAAAGTGTCGCTTACCTCTCAGCCCCGCAAAATTTATTATTACCTCTCTTCCTTAATTCTTAACCTCTTTAATTTCCCATTTCTATTTTCTATCCATCATCCATAAAATAAGAAATTATTTATTAATCCATTAACCTCCATTCATCGTAATAATCCTTAATTTAATCACCATAAAATTTTTATATGGAGTTAATTTATCTAGGTTCCATTTTTAAAAATTATTCTTGTAATTTCATTTCTTTAATTAATTCTAAATAACTATATCTTATTAATTCCTTTTTAACATAATTATCCTAGTCATTCTTATTCAAATCTCATTCCTTAATTAATCAATCTCCATTATTACTTAATTTATATGAACGAAGAAACCAGTCAAATTTTTTCAATAGAATTTCCATTTTCAAAAATTATTTATATAAATTTATTTATTTTATTCTTTAATTTTAATTATTTATTGAATGTTAACTATGTATTAATTCTTAATCTACTATCCTTAATTTAAAATTGATTTCAACTATCCCTTCCTTCCTCCTTTAGTCAAAATTCTAATTTCCTTATCCTTCTTGTTCAACTCTTGGCCCATAATTTACAAATCTCAATCATTATGTGACTAATCAAATATTATTTCTAATATTTTCTCTACCTCTTAACCATTAATCAACAAATACAAAATTGAGATAGGTTCCTATATAAAGGTGCTCCAACACTTGTTTACTCTTAAGGCTCTCTTTGGTCCTTGATGATAGATGGAGTTCCCATCCTAAACATTTTACAGATCACTTATATTACATAGTGCCCTTCTGGAAATTTGTAACAATATGAATCACTGTGGAAGTCTTCAATCACTCATAAAAAAACATATTTATTCTACATTATAATGCAAAACAATTATAGTATATATCATACTATAATACAA
>APFE030028883.1:78786-124451 GCA_000404065.3 Pinus taeda
GTTGGACTACAGGTAGGATCTAAAACACTTGGTTTCTCGTGTGATAAATGCATGTTTAGAGAAGGATTGCTCTTAATTGTCTTGTTTGTCACTCGAAAGTCTTAGGCTTCTAGGGAGGTTGGTTTTGTCCGCAAGATTAACTCTTTCTGCATGCCATAAAGCTATATATATCCATCACTTGACCCTCATTAAGAGGAGCATTTTAATCTTCCTTGCTTCGAACTTGCTCTACTATCGAAGGAAGGGGACACTGAGTACTGATCTGTTGCATGCTCGGCATGAGATCAACATCTTGGTTTTTCCACTCTGTCTTTACCTTCATGTCTTGGATTACTATCATATCTTCAATTTCTTGAGTAAGTTCCTTATCTTGCAATTTCTTTCTCTCTTCTTCCAATAGTTTTCTATGTTCCTCTTCTCTGATTTTCTTTTGTGTTGCTTCTTCCTCTTCTTTTCTCCACCTTTCTTATTCTTTTTGTTCTTACTTTTGCTTCATTTCTTCCTCTCACTCCCTCTGCTTCCTCTTTCTCTCTGCTCCTATGGTCGCTTTCAATATTATGGGATATTCTTTATACTTACGGCTCTCCTCTTCTGCTTGACTATGCACAACCTTTCACTTTCCATTTCCGTGGACTAGGTTGCACCTTTCTGCTGGTTCCACTTCTAGATTGGATTCTTTCCAAGGAGAAATATGTGATGTAGCTGTGAAGATGACTAGTTTGTTGGACTTAGATATATTGTAAAAATTCTTTATCCTTTTCTCCTCAGGTCTGGAATAAGTCTCTCTCATCCAGGTAAAATGAATATGTGCACATTGTTGCTTGCAAATGATCATGGGATCACACAGGTTAAATTTCATGTGACCAAATATAAACTTCTCTATTTGTTTTCCTTTGGTCTCAGTAGCCTTAAAATTATTGATCTCATACAATCCAATTTGCAAAGGAAGAGTGGGCCAAGATTATTTCTTCTTCCTTTGCAATACTCAAGATAAACCTGTGGATATATGGTAAGCTACTTCCTACATGACCAATTTTTGAATGGAATACCCTGGTAACAAATGTGGAGACTTATGACCACCAAACACTCTGAGATAAGTTTCATCCAGTGAGGCAAACTAACTAGCCAATTCTGGCACTACTTCCATCGCCTCATGAGACATGAAAGATGGGTCTTCCTTAAATATCAACTTGTATAATGGGATGAGGAAGTTATCAGCCAAATTCTTCATGACTCCTTTGTAGCTTCACTCAAAAAATAGCTTGCAGTAAATGTTCAAGGAAGTTTCCTTTGGTGACTAAGTCCAACTCATGCCAAGAAAAGAGTTGTGAGCACATATCACATCTAGCAAATAGGTAGACATGTAGAACCTGGATTGCTTACCCTTAGGAGGGTTCTTAGCATCAATCACATAGATCTTCAACATTTGAGCTAACAAGTCCGACCAGTTGAATAATTTTCATTCATTTACAATCTGATGAAGCAAGAATTCATTGCCTTCGAGAAAGGTCCCAATAATTCCTTGATGGTAGATCCAACAACATAGAAATATCAAGTAATGAAAGGCCTTCCTGAGAGATTTTTTCTTGTAGGTGTTGATGGTTGTATGGTGGAATTTGGATGGCTCTTTCACCCAACTTTTGATGACATATTTTGTGCTCAAGTAACTAGTGACTACATAGAAGTGAGAGTCCATGTATACTTCTCGAAATGGTAAATGACACATACTTTCAAAATCATGTGCCATAAAAGAGGCAAGCCTTTATCCACTGGCACTACAGAGTATTTTGATCTTTGGATCCATGTTTGAAAGAATCCTATTGACAATGTATGTGCAAGGAAATGTTCGATACATGCATGCAGTATTATATAATATTGACCTTTCGACATTGATGTAAACCTATCTGTCCTCAAGATCTTTTTTTGTCATTGGTTGTTGCAAAAACATCTTTCATTGTGTTCCATGTAATGTTTGAATCATTCTCAATGAACAGTTGAGTGCATGAAAGAACTGGAAAAGTTGCAGGAGCACACTCAACTATCTCATCAGTGTTTCTTTGTATGGTGTCTTTTAATGTAGATCTCTTTAGTGCCATGATGATAATCAACTAATGAAGAGAGATGACCTAAAAAATATGCAGCACCTGTATGAAAAAATGTATTGGAAAACATAATTTAGCTCAAGAAAAAAAAAATATTAAGAAATATTAAGGTAGAAAATCACATATTTAGCAAAAAAATTATGTAATTCCTGGGTCAAAGGTGGGAGGCTAGCCTCATGAACTACACATTTTGGAGTTTTAGTAGTCAAGTAGGAAGCTCGAGGATTGAGACTTCACAATGCAAACTACTAGCTAGGTAGACTGAGGGAAGGAATTATGCATTGCGCAGCTGTAGTAGCCAGAGCTGATGGATGAGGCTTGTGTCTACAAAATGCACATTGTGGCAAGACAATGACTACACATTGCACATTCTAAAAGGCTAAACTTGAGGCTTGTCTCTTGAATATGCAAAATGCACAGTCATGGAAGGAAACTACTAGCCATGATTGTGCAGATCTACCCAGGAAGGGGAGAAAAAAGTGGTCGATCTAAGTTTTGGGGAAGGGAGGAAAGTATAGTTGGCTAAGGGCAAGGTAGATCAGTGAAAATTAAATTCCAGAAACAAGCATTCAAGAGGAAAAATGAACTTGCAAAAAAGTGGCCCAGCAATGACAACTGTTGCTGGGAAAAAAGCAAGAACTCAATGTGACACTTGAAAAAAGTGAATGACAAAGTGAACCAACACTTGCACAAGCTAATATAAGTTAAAAATCCAACTAATATGAAAATAAATAGGAAAAATAATACTCATAGAAGCAAAAGTGATAAAAACAATAGAAGAAGCGACAAAAAGCAACACATGCAAAACTTACCCGGAAAAGTTCTGCAAACTCAACCAAAAGTTCCTTGAACTCCTTGGGAAGGCTAGAGCTCCAAGATCGAATATGAAAATGAGCTCTAGGTGCATATATTAAATAGATCTAGTATAGTTAGGCTTATGAGGCATATGCCTAAAATCAAGGAAAAATTGCCACTTGTCTGAAAGTCATAATTAGCAAATTAGTGGAATTCACCAGGCATTAATTGGCAACTCCTATTTTTTATGAATTTTAACTCTATTTTTTCTAGGAAACTACTTGTTCACACTGTCAGAAAGGATTTTGCAATTCCTAGGCTCAATGGCTTGGGAAATTCCTTGCCTTAGTGAATTGCATAGTTTCTGGGGGGAAGGGCATCTTTTGCACAATTTCTGAGCTCAAGGATGGTCTTCCTTCTAGGATTACGAAACTCAAATCCTCAAGGTTGGCCTACCTTCCATGATTGTATAGTTTAGATCCACAAGTCTCAATGGAATTTCCGGAGATAATGGATTGTGCAGTTCTAAGAGAAAAGACCAGAAATGTTGCAAGGTCAAGGTAGGAGATGGGTTGTGTTATATCAGGGTCAAAACAAGAAATCAAAAGCACAACATTGAAGGATAAGTCTTTAACATTGGACAAATACTTGACGAAATTGAATGATGGAATCTTATAGATAGAAGGGAGGCTCCAAAATCAAAACACAGGAAAATTTTTGGAGGGGGGTTATAGTAGCTACAACACTCCCATAGTTCGTTCAATCATTCAACAACTAACTCATCCTCTGTCATCTGAGTGGTCTGCGCAATAAAGAGGTTTGGAATGATAAATTTATAAGGTACTACACATTCTCAGTCATAAACAAGTTGGGACAATGTATACTTATGAAATCATTTGACGGTGGTCTGGTAGGCTCCTAAGGTAGTTGGTACCCTCTTGTCTTAGTCATCTTTGTTGGCAGAACAAATCTTGGTGAGGCCCTTCTCTAGAATCTTGTTGAAAGCCTCAAGGGCGTTTTTCACCTACAGATGGCAGGGTCTAATTTTATGACGTTGGATCATGAATTTCTGTAGTAATACGGTGATTGTTTCACTAATGAATTGGGTCCTGTTATCACTCTAGGAAACTCTCCTAGGTTGCAGCTCGGAGATGCCTGATAACATATAATCTTCAATATCATTCTCAGAACTATTGGAATGAATGATGGTTTGGATCAAGTCAGATAACCATTTCAGCTCTATTCTCACTCAAGACATGCATGAACACTCTCACCAATACAAGGCTTTAGACCACTAATGCTCAATAAGTTATAAATTCAATGGATAGATGGAGAATACTAACTATAATAGTATATTGCATACATAAACATAAATGAATGGCTAGCTATAGGCAGAAAAAGAGAATACTGAATGTACTGACAGATGCATATATGACCACATATGGAAGGCTAGCTACAGGCAGCAAAGAAGATTGCAAATCTATTTTATCAAAGCAGAGATAAGATGACAATTATCTAGCCTTAGACACAAAGAAAACATGAACAAACTATTCAAGTGCAAGCATAGAATAGCAAAGAGATTGGACATTGAACATATAATGGCAAAAGAAGCTTATGTTGCTAGAATGAAGATAAGAAGCTTGAAGGAATAGAGGAGGAATAATCTCCAAAAGTTGAACCTCTATTACATCTTACTAACAACTATTTAGAGCCTGTTTACAATGATGCTGAGCCTTATTAGGCTTTAGAGGTCTTGATCTATCCCTCTGTCTTGTTAATTGTTTGATTCCCTCAATCGACAAGCATGGCTCAAAGGCTTTCCTCTTCTGATAGAAGAATAACTGCATTTAGATATTTTGGGTAGCTTGTTGCGTTGTCTGGGAGATCTCTCATGCTAGAGATGTTCCATGATCATTATGTTTTCTCTGGTTGTGTCATGCTGGGGCTCCATGATTGCTTTGAGTTGATTCAGTTGTGTTGTGCTGCCTATGCTCCCTAATTGCTTTTCGGCCTCTGCTATGTGGTGGAATAGCTCTTCGGGCCTCTGTTAGGTAATGGAAAGGGTCTGTGTGCCTTTGTTTTCCCTTTAAACTACAAACAGTGATTGTCTCTGTTAAAAATAGAAAACACAGCAATGCTGAGAAATCTCGCCCTTCTTTGTCCTTTTTGGACTTCAAAGGTCTTCAAAAATGGTTTAATTATCCCTCAGGTCCGTGCTCGGTTCCATCGCAAGTCACATTTGACTTGGCTTGTGTATTTCCCGCATATAATGAAATATGCAAAACACTGAAAAATGCATGAAAGAATGCTTTGGTGGACTTCAGATATAATATATTCCACTTCTGGGACCCTTTCGGGTCCGAGACACATCACAATCGCTATCGGCCAATGCTCCCTTCGTATTTTCATTATATAATGAAAATACATGAAAAACACATGAAATTGGGCTTTTGTGGATTTGAAAATATATCCATTGATCGCATATAATTACGTCGGATCTAGCCCACCAGGTCGCACACATGCCTGTGCTTAGGCCCCGCCCGTGGTATATTTCCGATGCGATAAATCGTAATCGTTAATCGCTCAATGCCCGGGCCTTTATATAACATAACATATGTTCTCCACCGCGACCATTAATGTGACCTGCCTTTAGACTGTCGACTCTACTCGGCCAATTGCGATTAGCCACCTAGATCTGGGCCATTGATCGGCTAGTTCTAATGCTGGCTGTTCCTTCCTCTGTTTAAGCCTACGATTGTGGGTTTTTCATGGTTTTTCAAGCATTCTCACCTCCCGATAGTGTATTTCTGCCCTTCCAAGGGCTTTCCTCTTGCATGGATTTTGATCATTAGATGATCTTTAAGAAAAAATTGACGATTTCAAGAGCATAAATTGATCATTGGCATGATTTTAAGCAACTTTGGAGACTCTAAGAACCTATATGAATCCATTTGTGGGGTTTTTTGCCAACAAGGCTAACACTGGCTCCTTCTGGGGATGAAACCCTCCCTGTGAGGTATTGAGGATCACAGATCAATGCCTTTCCTGAAAAGCAAATTCAAATCTTCCATCTAGTGTTCCATTGCACATGGAGTCTATTTTATAAATGAAATAAAAACTAGAAAAACATATTTACAATGACAAGGCTTTTAAAGCCTTAAATGAAATAAAGTTTCAAGAACCTCCCATTTATTGGGCTACCAAAATTATCTCCTCCTTCCAGACTGTGCAGAATGAATGTATTGTTCTACTGAATTTGAGCGATGATAAACAGACCTATCCATAAGGAGTTAAACTTGCCATGATTACCTTTATTTTCCTTAAATGCATCCCATTTAAGCACCCAATCACCAACTTGGAAATTTTCCACTTTTGCCTTCCTATCAAAGGTTTCTTTGATTTTCTTCTGATGAGATTTTGATTTCTCAACTAGTAGCTCTCTGATCTGATGTAGTTCAACCAGGTTATTCATTCTTCTTACCATGTCATTTTCTTCAGCTTGTTCTTCTTGCAAGAACTTAGCCACAGGGAGAATCAGCTAGATGGGGAAAACAACATCAATGCCATAAACTAGTTTAAATGGAGAATTCCCTATGGATTTTTTGATGGTAAATCTGTCAGCCCATAGTGAAAACTTCAACTTGGAATCCCAGCTCTTTTTGTTGTCCTCTAATAGTTTTTTGATTACCCTTACCAGACTCTTGTTAGATGATTCTACTAGGGCATTGCCTTGAGGATAATATGACGTAGAGTGCACCACTTAAAGTCCCATGGATTCAGTCATGTCCATCAATTCTTTTGCCTTGAAAGCTACTACATTATCAGTGACTAGTTTTGTTGGGCAAGCAAATCTAGTGAAAATATTCTCATTCAATAACTTTATGGAAACACGATGATTGGCATTCTTAGTGGGTATAGACTCAATCCATTTGGTGAAATAAACAGTGGCTACTAATATCCATTTATGTTGGCCACTGGAATGTGGGTTGATCTCACCTATAAAGTCTAAGCCCCACTGCTGGAAGGGACCATTGACATGTATTGGCTTCAAGGGCAGAGATTTTAGCTACTGTCTTCTTGCAAACCTCTGGCACTTGTCACAAGCTTTTACAAAAGAAAACACATCAAAAAATAGAGTAGGCCAATAATATCCAGCCCTCAAGATTTTGTGAGTTGTGGTTTTCCAATAATGAGACCCTCCACAGATGCTAGAATGAAACTGGTGTATGACTTCCATAGATTGTTCCTCATCTAGACACCTCAAGAGGATTCCTGATGGGTCTTTCCAATAAAGAAGATTTTTATTGATGTAGAATTTGGTTGATCTGAGTTTAATGGCATGAGCTTGACTTGAGCTAAGCCCTGGAGGGACTTCTAACTTTTACAAAAAATGAACTATGTTGTAATACCATTCACATGTGGCTAGATTTTCAGCCAAAGACTGATTCTACTTTTGCTCTTCTGTTGCTCCCTTTGCCTGCTCATAATCTGAATTTAGACTCATGGAATTTATATCTAACAAGCTGTAATTTTCTTCATCCATAAATTTAGCCAAGCCCTGGCCTTTAACAAGCTTAGTGGGTTTCACCTCTATGTTAAACTCTATGAATTTTGCAGTCCATTTAGCTCTCTTCCCATCAATATATGGCTGAGTTAAGACATCCTTTACTGAGGTTGAAGGTACATATGCAACTACTTTGGAATGCATAATATAAATTTTGAATGCCTTTAAAGACTTTATGAGAGCATAAGCCTATTTTTCAATAAGGTCATACCTTAGTTCAACATCCCTTAAAGTTTTGTTGAAAAAGGCCACAGGGTGCTCTATGTCTTCATCATTTTTCTGCAACAGAACTGCTGCAAGTGTATCATAAGAGGAAAAAGAGAAGATACAAAACTCATTAGTGTAATTTGGGCCGATTAGAGTGGGAGCTTCCATGATAGCCTGCTTGATGGCTTCAAAAGAGCTTCTTGAAGCGTCTATCCATTTTATTTCTGCTCCTTTCTTTAGCATGGAAGTGATGTGCTTTACAAACTCTCAAACTTTGGAATGAACCTCCTTATGAAGTTAATCTTACCCAAGAAGGATTGAATGTCCCTTTTTTACCTTGGGATGGACAATGTCTGAATGGCTTGAACCCTTGCTGGATCAATATTCACACCTTCAGTAGAAACAATATTTCCCAGAATTTTGCCTTCTTCTAGAGCAAACTATGACTTCTTTGGGTTCACTAAAATTCCAAACTATTTGCACTTTAGGAAGACCTTCTTCAAATGTTGTAAATGTTCTTTGTGGTTGCTGGAGAAGACTGCTATGTCATCAAGATAAATAAGGACAAATTTGTCCTTCTCTCCCACGAACGATATGTCCATGGCCCTCTAAAAAGTAGCCCCAGCATTCATCGGTCCAAAAGGCATCTTGGAGTACATGAAAGTGCCCCAAGGAGTAGTGAAAGTGGTCTTTTCCTGATCTTCAGGATGTACAACAATCGGATTGTAACCTGAAAATCCATCTAAGAAAGACATGACTCTAGCCCCTGAAACTCTTTGCAGCAAGTGTTCCATCTTGGGCAAGGGATAGTTATCTTTTTAGAGCACTTGTTCAGATTTCTGAAGTCAACACAAAGCCTGATTTCTCCATTTTTCTTTCTCACTACCACAAGGTTAGCTATCCATTTTGAAAACCTTAGGGGCCCTATAATTTTGGCATCGAATGGGTTCTTGATCTCTTTCTCAATCAAAGGCAATAAGAGAGGGCTGATAGGTCTTAATTTTTTCTTAAAAGGGATGGTGTTCTTTTCCAGTGGGATCTTGTGTTGAATGATGTCTGCGTCATAGGTTTTAAGATCATTGTATTCCCAGGCAAAAATGTCAGTGAATTGCTTCATAAGGGTGCAATACTTGGAATTCTGGGCAGAGGACAAATGCGTGGACAGATTTATGTTGTTTGGATGGGCTGGGCTCCCTATATTATGTTTAAAGATAACATACTCCTTTTCTGTTTTGGCAAGCTTATATGGCATGTCGTTTTGGTCTAACAACTTCTTTAGAGGCACTAATTGCTTTGGTATATGGTTGCTAGGCAGCTGGACGATGCTTCCTTAGCAAATCTCATTTTTTAATTTGGGCTGGCCGCATTCTCCCATGGCTTCATTTTCCTGATCAATGTGCGTTTTAGAAAATTCCTCAATTACTTGCAAAAACCTGTTAATTTCCTCACCATCTTCAAAAAATCTCTAATAGTTGACATTGTCAAGGAGAGACGGTCTGTATTTTACCTGAACTTCATATGTCAATTTAGGAGGAAAGGGAGGAATAAACGTGCTAGTAAACACCATAAGGGAGTCGACAAGTTGATTCTTCATTCTTAGAATATAAGAAATGCTGAAATCATTAAAAGAATCATTGAGCCTCCATACCTCATCTCTGTATGCTTCTAGCCTTGGATGCTTAGCTTGGAAATTTTTATTTACCTGTTGAATAATGAGGTCTGCATCTCCAAATACTTTCAGGCCTTTGATACCCATTTCTTTAGCAGCGTTTAAGCCCAGAATCAAAGCCTCGTACTCTACTATGTCATTTGTGACCTGAAAGGTTAATTTGAAAGATAAATTAATGTATTCCTGTGTTGGGGAAACAAGGACTACACTTGCCCCATCAACTTCCTTAGAGCAAGCTCCATCGAAGAACATGTCCCAAATCTGTGGGCCTTCTTCTTCAGCGATTTGGAAAACTGGTTTTTTAAGCTACGTGGAGGCCAACTGGGATTCTTCAATATGGAGAATACATGCTCCAAAATCAGTGTCAACAGCATAGATGGGATAATTAGTAGGGTTCTTCTCATCGCTGATGATATAAGCCAACTGCGCCTCTCTTTATAATCTCTTTCTCACACCTCCGAAAACTGGGACAGTAGCATAGAACAGATCGTTTTGAAATGATCCACCTAATATCTTGATCCAACCTCTGGAATGTAACATGCCAAACTTGGGAGGTACATCTGCTACCACAATATCCATCATCATGCTTTTCATAAGCAGCTGAGACAAAGTGATGGCTAGGTCCTTGATTAATCCTAGACATTTCACTTTTCTAGAGTCAAAAGAAAACATGTCATGATAAGGCTTAGTGATGTCAAGACCCCACTCATCCATGATAGCCTTGGGCATTAGATTATGGCTGGATCCAGTGTCCAAAAGGTAGTTGTGAATGATTTTTTCATGAATGGTCAGAGAGACATAGAATGATGGGGAGTTTCCTTCACAATTTTCAATCATTGGGCTGAGAATAATAGCTGGCTTGTCATATTGCAGATTTACATAGTCAGTGGAGGCTTGGATGGCTTTAGGCTCAAGGGCCTCGAGGATGGATCTTTTGAAGGACTCATTCTTCACTAGTTCAATCAGAGGCATAGGTATTCTTAGCTTCTAAATTTCTGATTGAAAATTGAAAGGAAAAGGAAACTTGTCAAGGCCTCTTACCTCATTAGCTGGAGCTTTAAGGACCATGGAATCAACTGCCAATTGTTTTTGCTTATTATCTTGCTATACTGCAGGGATAGCAGCTCTTTGAACAGGCGTTTCCTTGGCATTATTTATCTTTGACCTCAAATTATATCTTTTCTGATCTACAGTTTGTAGAATAGATTTACCATCCCATTCCTGGCTGATCTGGTCATTGTATAATGACTTTTCATTGGCAGCTGAGGTCAAAAACGAAGCATTTCCTTTGTCTTCTAGACAATGAATCTCATTATCTTCTTCAAACTGCTCTTCTTCCATGACTGCATTTTGAAAAGGAGCCTTCACCCTTTGATCTTCATTAGCATCTTTGTTTCTTTGCAAAAGCTGCAATTGTTCATTTGTTCTTCTATATGGATTTGGATTTGGATTTCTTGGAGCAAAGGTATTAGGCATTCTTCCTTTCCCCGGGTGCTACTCAACCTTCAATTTAGAGATTTCAGAGGTTAATGACTCAATAATTTTAGTCATTTTATCTATCTTAGGATCAGAGGATGATGGAGACTCGCCCCTCTATCTTCTTCTATCAACATTTCCCTTGAGCTTCTCTGCAGCCATGATGTTTGATTCTACTTCCAAGGTTGCATCCTACATGTCAGCCAATGTAGCACATTGCCTCTCTCTCAATAGTAGGTAGAAGTCAGAATCAAAGCACTAGCATAGGTGAGTTTAGTAGAGGTAGTAGTAGGTTTTACTTTAACTGGTATCTTGTTGTACATATGATTAAACCTCTTATTAAAATCAGACAACAACTCACCATTTTCCCTCTTTAAGTTCCCAAACTCAGTGTGGTAGTAGAGGAGATCCTTCTTATCCCCCCAATGCTTTAGGAATGCATCATCTAAAGCTTCAATATCTGCTATTAGAGTCTTGGGGTTATTTCTCTGAACCATTTCCTAAGCCTCTCCATCTAGGCTTTGGACAAAGACTCTCATCCACACATCATCTTCACTAATGTCCATATTATCAGCATAGCTATAGAATGACTCAAGATGTTCTTCAGTAGTAACACCTTCAGTCCTAGTGAACTTAGGCCTATATTTCTGATATTAGCTAGTAGGCATGGCATTCAAAGGAGTGGGCAATATTAGAGGTCCATACCTGGCAGCTATGATTCTTTCCATTTTGGTAGGTGCTTGTGGACCTGCCATAACTGTAGTGGCTAAAAGAGTACTGGCAATCTGAATGATAGAGGGCTGAGGAGTGACCGATAGGACTAGAGGAGTATGATGGATAGGAGGTGAGGTTTCATTTGGGCTTAAAGCAAAAGGAGAACCTAAAGAATAAGGAGCTTTATGAATCTCTGAGAGTTTTTCTTCACTGCTAGTATTAGATGCTATACTCTCAACATGTAATTGTTCTATTACAAGCCTTTCTTGAAGAGATATAGGAGATTGTTTAGGTTTACCTGAACCTGATTCTCCTTTCTGTAATACCTTTCTCTCTTTGATGATTTTTTCAGGGTCAGGTACTAGATCAGCGTGTAGCTTTTGAGGATTTCTCCGAGTATGCCTCACAAACTGAGCCAAAACTATGAAGTGGAGTCGCCAAGAGGTTTGGCCTCCAGTGGAGTCACCAAATAGATGATTACAACCAAAAATGTGCCCAGAATTTGTCTATCAACAAAGCTGGATCTATGTCATTTCCTAGGGAAGCTGAGCTTCAGTTTCCTCTCCTCGGCAACGATGCCAATCATGTTATCACTCCGGGAAACTCTCCTAGGTTGCAGCTCGGAGATGCCTGGTAACTTATAATCTTCAATATCATTCTCGGAACTATTGGAATGAATGATGGTTTGGATCAAGTTAGATAACCATTTTAGCTCTGTTCTCACTCAAGACATGCATGAACACTCTCACCAATACAAGGATTTAGACCACTAATGCTCAATAAGTTATAAATTTAATGGATAGATGGAGAATACTGACTATACCAATAGATTACATACATAAAAATAAATGAATGGCTAGCTACAGGCAGCAAAAGAGAATACTGACTATACTGACAGATGCATATATGACCACATATGGAAGGCTAGCTACACGGAACAAAGAAGCTTGTAAATCTATTTTATCAAAGAAAAGATAAGATGACAACTATCTGGCCTTAGACACAAAGAAAACATGAACAAATTGTTCAAGTGCAAGCATAGAACAAAAAAAAGATTGGACATTGAACATATAATGGCAAAAGAGGTTTATATTGCTAGAATGAAGATGAGAAGTTTGAAGGAACGGAGGAGGAATAATCTCCAAAAGCTGAACCTCTATTACATCTTACTAACAGTTATTAATAGCCTGTTTACAATGATGCTGAGCCTTTTGAGGCTTCAGAGGTCTTGATCTATCCCTCTATCTTGTTAACTGTTTGATTCCCTTAATCGACAAGCATGGCTCAGAGGCTTTCCTCTTCTGATAGAAGAATAACCGCATTCAGATATTTTTGGTATCTTGTTGTGCTGTCTAGGAGCTCTCTCATGCCAGAGATGTTCCATGATCATACTGTTTGCTCTGGATGTGTCGTGTTGGGGCTCCACGATGGCTTTGGGTTGATTCAGTTGTGTTACACTTTCTATGCTCCCTAATCACTTTCTGACCTTTGTTATGTGGTGGAATGGCTCTTCGGGCCTCTGTTAGGTAATGGAAAGGGTCTTTGTGCCTTTGTTTTCCCTTTAAACTGAAAATAGTGATTGTTTCTGTTAAAAACAGAAAACACAGCAATGCTGAGAAATCCTGCCCTTCTCTGTCCTTTTCGGACTTCAAAGGTCTTCAGAAATGGTTTAATTATCCCTCAAGTCCGCCCTCGTCACCATCACAAGTCGCATTTGGCCTAGCCTGTGTATTTCCCGCATATAATGAAATATGTGAAACACTAAAAAATGCATGAAAGAATGCTTTGGCAGACTTAAAATATAATATATTCCATTTCTCGGACCCTTTCGGGTCCGGGACACATTGCAATCGTTGTCGGCCAATTCTCCCTTCATATTTTTGTTATATAATGAAAATACACAAAAAACACATGAAATTGGGCTTTTGAAGATTTGAAAATATATCCATTTAATGCATATAATTACGTCGGGTCTGGCCCATCAGGTTGCACACATGCCTATTCTTAGGCCCACCCGTGGTATATTACTGATGCGAAATCAACGATGCGATAAATCACAATCACTAATCGCTCACTGCCCAGGCCTTTATATAACATAACATATGTTTTCCACCATCGTGACCACCGATGCGACCCACCTTTAGACTATCCACTCTGCTCGGCCGATTGTGATTAGCTGCCTAGATCTGGGTTGTTGATCGGCCAAATCTAGCGGAGTCTATTCCTTCCTCTGTTTAAGCCTGCAATTGTGGGTTTTTCATGGTTTTTCAAGCATTTTTGCCTCCCGATACTGTATTTCTGCCCTTCCAAGGGCTTTCCTCTTGCACAAATTTTGCACGAATTTGGATCATTGGATGATCTTTAAGCAAAAATTGAAGATTTCAAGAGCATAAATTGATCATTGGTGTGATTTTAAGCAACTTTGGAGACTCTAAGAGCCTATATGAATCCATTTGTGGGCTTTTTTGCTAGTAAGGCTAACAGGTCCCCTAGTCACTGGTGAGGCTTAAGGGGCACCCAAATGGAATGATGATATTTTTGAAAATGAACTGAGCAACGATGTCAGTAGTGCAATCTTTAACCATTGTGGCATTTTCCCAGTGGGTGAGATAGTCTGCAGCATTAATAATGTCTCAGCATGCAAGTGATGCGTAAGAGGATTAATAGCCCCGATGAAGTCCACAACCCACTTTTTGAAATCTTGGAGCATGCATGTTGCACATAATTTTGTCACCATGACACTTGATCAATACAAACTGATTTCCCACCATCCATGAACATGTTTCATTGAACTTCCTTAGAGGTCAAACAACCAAAAATACCTTGAAGAAGATGAGAAATATGGGAGCAATGGCTTGTATATTTTGTTAAGTAGGTCCTGCTCTCTTTTACCTAGGATTGTCTATGCATTCGCTGAAATTATCCCTGAAAATAACATAGAACTTCACTCTATTTACCACTATGGACCGCGCAGGTGAATCAAAGAAAGTAAAAATAAAAAATTACACTCTAGAAGCATAGTTGGTCGAATATATCCCAACTGAAAGCTTCCAAGTGATGACTATTCAATCCATAACCCTCAGATGATGGATCTTAATCCCTTTCCTCAAGGAACCATAACACCTCAATTAGAGGATCTCACCCTCCTCTTTTGGGTCTAAAACTTCTTTGTCTTGGCCTATAAAATGACTAGAGGGCAGAGGGATTTAGGAGGTTAGAACTTAGAGAAGATAAACTTATGCTTCTTGTTTGAGACTGGAAAGCTTATCATGTAAGGAGGGGATTGAATGCACTTGGGAGGAACCTAAATACATCAAGGCGAAGGTTGCAAGGGTCTTCCTTATCTTTGATTATACAGATGACTGCTTTTTCCCATTGAATTGTCTTATCAGAATGATGAATGGTCTATAATTCTTTAGATGTTCATTAAAGAAATTTAAATTCCTAATCTCCTTTATCATCAGGTTAAGGTAGTTGGAACTATTATGTCGCATATTCTTTTGATCCTTCTTATGTTTATGGTTGTATGTTTTATCAAGCATTGAAGGATTGCATCAAGACACAACAATGGATCTTCATCAAGCATTTCGCGAACAGGTAAGAGGCTCATTTACCATATTTTATATCCATAATTCAAATGCGATTAACTTAGGGAAAGAGTCATTTCAATTGTCTATTTGTTTCAAGTTTCCATCTATAATATAGGAAGATCGCTCTTGTTAGCAAGAGGGATTTATCTGCTTAACAAATTGGCAACTCCACTGGGGAATGTTATTGTTCTCTTTCTTTTCCTTAGTTTTGTTTTTCGATCCTTCTTGGTTAACTTGACCCGAGTCTTCATAAAATAATGAATTTTCATATCTGTATGGTTAATTGTCTGATTTTTTATTTTTTCTTAGGCTTATGATCCCTGCACTATTTTTGTTCACCCACAAAGTGCATTTATGCATTGTTGTTCCCTTAGCAACCAAGCGCATGCACACTTTGTTACACTGTTAACCTGCGCAGTCTTTTGAAATTTTTGAAAATTTAGCTTTTCTCTCAACCTTGATCTGAATTTTGATTTCTGGAAGTGTCATTATGTTTGTTTATATTTTTTAACATCTCTTCTAAATTCCTTCGAGTGCTTTGTTAAGTTTTCTTGGGAATTTGTTCCTTTTTCAAAAACTGATTAGGGTTTTTCCTGTTTGGTTTTCTCATTGATAAAAAAGAGATAGGTTATCCTTAAGGTTACTATCTCCATGTCTTTTTCCGTCAAACAAACCAATTTACTTCTTAATCTTACTTATTTGTGATCAAATTCTTATTTAATTACAAAATAAGGGTTTGTCAAGATTTAATGTTTTTGTGGAAAATTGTTGTCATTTTTGAATGATTGAAGGAATTGTTTCTCTTCAAACTTGGAATTTTTCACAATTACACTCTTGATATCATCAAATCAAAGCATTCATAGGGAAAATGCATTTTTCTCCAACTCTTGATTGATTTCTGTGTGTTTAAAGGTTTTGAGTGATAAATGATAAAGGGCATTTTTGGTTTGTTTGAACTTTCGGTAAATTTGGATATTAGTTTATTTCTCCATTTTCATTGCATTGGAAATGAAATTAGTTGTGTCATAAAACATTGGTGAAGTTTTGATTTTTGAATTTAATTTTGAAAAATCAAAGAAACTTTTGCCTTCTATGAATTAGAACTTCATTGAATTAAAAAATTGCAAATTGCATGTTCGATTGCATTAGGATTTTAGGCCGTGTCATAATATCATAAGTTTCACTTTCATCACCTACCAACTAAATAATAGCTTAATAACACAACGTTAATCAAAATTAATCTAGAATTTTATGTTTTTAGGGATCTTACCACCTACAATATCTTAAGTGCAGTGCTTTGGAATAGGAAAGTGAGTAAATTTCCCAAAGCTACACATAAACAATAGAATGTTGTGGTAGGGAGAGAAAATCCAATTATTTCAGTTTTGCTTTGGGAAGCTCTTCTTGTACATGATTTAAGCATGAGATCATGTTGGATCTAGTGAAGTGAGCATACCCACTTCATTCACTATGATAGAGTGATTTTCATGAATTACCACGGTCCCAAAAGGTACTTTGGGTTAGTTGAAAGTAAACCTCCAATTAATCATGTGGAGGAGCCTTCAAGGAGATTGAGCTTGTTACTCTACCTTTGTGTGTACGTCTAATTTATGACTGTCACACCAGGTAAAGTTTTTGTATTTGGTAAACTTACTGACCATAATCCCAGGGCTCTACTTAAGGTGACAACAGAGAGAAGGTCGTATTGTACCTAGAACAGATAAAGACTAGAATCACTTGGAGTTTTTGGAGGGTAATCTTTGCTCAAGATGGTATAACCAAAGTTACTTTCCCAAGGCTATTTCATTAAGTAGATTTTTAGGGTAACTGGTTCAAAACACTCATATCTATAAATATTTTCACCTTGATCTCTGTGACGTTAGATTTCATCACCAACTAGTAATTATTGATCTCTGTGAGAAGTCAGTTTGTGTGGTTTGAACTCCTAGATTTTAGTGTGTGTATTTTGTTTGTTGTTTTTACTTTTTAGAGACTTTAGGTGTAATTTAAATATTGTGTAAATCATTAATTAAAGATTTTATCGTGGCTAAACTAGCAAGGTAGTCATGTAGACTCCTAGGGAAACCCCCTAAGTATACACCAAGTCAGCTAGAAAAGACCAAAGCTGAAAAATTGAAATCATCAGGATCTAGGACTACAGTAGAACCTGAAACTTCTACTATTATAGAATCCGATGTAATAGAAATTGAGGTAAATCAACCAGAAACATCTACTATTTTAGGATCTGAAGTGACTAAATCTGAACTTGATCAACCTCAAAAATTAGAAACACACTCAGAAGGAACTGATTTAATAATTATTGAATTTATTCAAATAGAATCAGATACTAGAGAGGTTTCATATTCACAATTAACTGAACCATATATCGAAGAACCCAAGTTTGACATTTCTGAGCCTGAGTCACCTTCAACTAATATAGCCCCTACTCTGAGTCCTCCACATTCACCACATGTAAAAAATCTTATTACTGATATTCTTCATCCTGGTCTTATTAACATCGAATAACTTGCCTCAAACGAAGAGGAAGAATCATCTCATACACCAGGTTTACCAGTGATCAAACAAACATTTCAGAACTTCTCTTTAGATCTCTTCACCCTCACCCTTGGTGTTTCACACCCTTGAACTTTTTAGATCAAGGTATTCCACGATATGCTACTCCTTACTCTACTGTACCAGGCTTTGATTGGTCTAAAATGGCTTCTGGAAGTATGTCATTAGGTACATCTATGTTTTCCGCCTATCGAGAGTCAAATTTATTGTTAAAATTTCTAGGCCTATTCGTTAGAAATTTCCTCTGTATTCTTCTGGTTTATTTCTCCTACATGTTAATTACCAATAATTTATTTAAACATATAAACATTGAAATAAACACAATACAGTCTCAACTATCTACATATGAGCAACTGAAAGAAATAGAAAACACATAAGTGACACTGTTATTTTTGGACAACTCGTCCCTAGAAAAACCCAATGCGGGAAAACGAGTGCAAAAATTCTGAAGTTTATATTATTATGCAGTATACCCTTGAGTACAATTGGGTTCCAAACAGGCTCACCTAACAGAGAAACATAATTGGCAGTAATACCTCTCTATTTGGAAGAAGGTATTCAGAAAACCTACCCCATGAAACCCTCTCCAACACCACTGAAGCATTGTGTCAACCCTCCTGGCCTCTTCGTCATCCCTTTGAGGCAATGCACAACCTTTGGGAACCTCTGTGTCACTCCTTTTTCCCTCTGCGTGGATGACGCAGGCCCTCTAGCCTCTACGCTGTCTCTGCTGGGCTCTGCGTGGCCTGCTCTGGCTTCTGCGTCTTCCTCTTTGCCTCTGAACTGGTCTCTCGACACTATTTTTGCCTCTTTGTCTAGTACCAATGCCCCTCATTTTTTATCACTGATTCGACTTTAATTAGCAACCCCACTCTAGTAAATCGAATGACTGATCACTCTGAGGTGTTCTACAACTAACCCTCAAGCTCCCTCTTATACTTTTCATGTTGGTCCTTCAACGGTCAAGATTACATATCTAATCAATTACTAAGATTAGATTTGTCTTAAGCCATGTCTTTTCGAACCTTCTAACCCAGTTTTATGTTAATACCCATTAAGATTTTATTTTTGCTAAGTTTAGACTTAGGAACTCCAATAAAAATATTATTTTTTTAATATCTCCCAAACCGGGTAAAATCTTCCCAAACCATTTCTGGTTCTAGGAGATCTCATGTGCTTTAGCCTCTCCACAAATTTTCATGGATAGAGCACATCTGCTGCTACCCCAAATCAGCACTCAATCTTAGTGAGGAATGTGCTCTAGTAATACTCCAACTGAGCATCACTCTAATTATATGGAACGGTACCTATGTTGATGCTAGGCCTCCCTGCCCAACATTCTCTGCACTGCTACATCATGTAATTCTACCCATGGCTCTGTTACTGTCACTATTTCATCTATACAATAGCTCCCTCTACATCCGTGCTACTGTTGGTCCTTTCTCCCACACTAAATCTACACTACAACCCCCTCTCAACATGTTGCATCGTGTTACTGCTAACCGCACTGCAACTTAGTTACTAAGAAGTAAGTAACTAATCCACCCAACTACTAACATCCCTGTTAGGCTAGAAACACTCCTAATGCTAAAGGTCTCTTTGCCACTATCATGTGCTCCCTCTATTGCCTCTGCGGTGCTACAACAACTCCCTGCCTCTCGCACCATTGCAAACCTCTCTGTTCCATCCTCCACCGTTGCAACCCTCTCTATGCCTCTCAAACTACTGTAGCCTGCTAGCTCTGTGCTGCTTGAGACTCCTTCATTGTAGCACTCTCCATCACTTCATCTGCATCTATTTCTACCGACATCTACCAGTCCTTCTACTCTCTCTTTGGGGCTCCTGTAGCAAGGTATAATCCAAGAGTTTGGGCACCTCAAGGATCCTACCCCTTATCGCATATAGTCTTCCTAACTAAAGCTCGATGTCTCCCCACCTATTCTCTAGAGGTACATGAGCACTGATGACACAATCGTCATCCTCCTCTTCCTCCTTTTCTGCCTTTATTGGCGCTATCTTGGAGTCAGACGCATCTCCCTTAGTCTTCTTCCTCGGACACTAGTTCGCATAATGACCCAGTTCCCCACAGTTGAAGCACTTGACCTTGTTGAGGTCCTTTTTCTTCTGCTTCTCCTACTTTTTTGTAGATGCCAGAGCTGCATCCTCTTCCTCTTCTTTCTTGATCTAGACTCCTTTGTTGCTACTTCCCATATTGCTGAGTTGTCTGATCTCTTCTTGACGAAGAGTTTCCCATAATTCTTCCCAATCCAGAAGATTCGCTCTACCTAGAATGCTCTAGATAAATGTCTCCCACTCCTCGGAGACTGCATTTAGAGAGGTCCTCGCCAACATCTCCTAATCCAGCGTGGCCCCTATGGAAGTAATTTAGTCCTAGATCTCCTTCAACCAATTGAGGAAGTGATCTATTTGATCCCCCTTCTACATCTCATATGACCGCAGTTGATTCTCAAGTAACATCTTCCTCTGCACGGAAGTATGTTGGTACAATGTCTTCAAGGTGCCCCACATTTCCTTTTCCATCTCCTTCTCGACAATATGTTGGACCACATGATCCTTGAACCCATCAAGGATGATACATTTCGCGTTGGCCATTGCCTCCTCGTACTTCTCATTATCATCTGGGTCAACTGGGATTGCCACTGTTCTCAAGGCAAAGGCCTCGATGTGATGTCCATCTAGAATGGACAGGATCCTGGCCTTCTAGACCACAAAGTTGGACACCCCATCTAGCCTGTCCTGATCCCTCAGCCCATTCATGTCCATCTCTCTTCTCTTCTTGTCAACTCCTCTGAGTCTCTATACTTCCCTCTAGAAGTTCTCTCTTAGACTCCTACTGAGTCTCTCTACTTCCCGCTTGGAAGTTCTCTACTAGACTCCCTCTAAACCATGATTTCCCTTCTGGAAATCCTCCTGCCAATCATCAAATCACACCTCTTCGATCTTTTGTGCACCTGCAACACTAATCTCGATTCCTTAGCTAGAAATCCACCTCGATAGTGATTCCCTCTACCTTTTTTTTGCCCTCTTAGGTACTGTTCTTCCCACAACACCCCACCAGATTCACTCCTCACAAACTGCGCACATCTTCCTAAACCCTAGGAACTGAAGGACTGAGCCTCTAGGCTCTGCGCAATCCCGACACTCGCTGAAATGATCCCCCATCCAACTGCGTCAACCCTCCTGGTCTCTGTGTGGCTCTGTGTCAGCCTTTTGTTTCGTCCTCAACATCTACACTGGTCTTTCTCTAGCCCAGAATAATGTTGCAGTCCCTCTGCATCAGCCCTTCTCCATTGCTTTCTATTAGGAACAACTTATGTCACTCAGGACATTTGTTTCTACTACAAATACTCTGCTTCAGCTGGTGCCTTTGTCTTTCCTGTGATCTATAACCACGCTCCAATACCATGTTGAAATTTCTAAGTCTATCTGTTAGAAATTTATCTTTATTCTTCTGGTTTATTTCTCCTACTTGTTAATTACCAACAAGTTATTTAAACATATAAACATCGAAATAAACACAGTATAGTCTCAACCATCTACAGATGAATAGCTAAAAGAAATAGCAAACACACAAGTGACACCGTTATTTTTGGACAACTCGTCCCCGGAAAAACCCAATGCGGGAAAACCAGTGCAATAATTCTAAGGGTTATATTATTATGCAGTATATCCTTGAGTACAACTTGGTGCGAAACTGGCTCACCCGACAGAGAAAAATAACTGGCAATAATACCTCTCTATTCGGAAGAAGGTATTCATAAAACCTACCCCATGAGACCCTCTCCATCACCACTCAAGCACTACGTCAGCCCTCTTGGCATCTGCGTTAGCCTCAAAACCTTCTGTGTCATCCCTATGAGGTAATGCACAACCTCAAGGACCCTCTGCGTCACTCCTATTTCCCTCTACGTGGATGATGCAGGCCCTCTGGGCTCTGTGCTGTTTGTGCTGGGCTCTATGTGGCCTACTCTGGCTTCTGCATCTGCCTCTCTACCTTTGCACTGGTCTCTCGGCACTCTCTCTACTTATCTATCTAGTACTCATTGCCCCTCAATGCTGATCACTGATTCGACTTTACTTAGCAATCTCGCTCTAGTAAATCAAATGATTTATCACTCTAGTGTGTTCTCCAACTGACCCTCAAGCCTCCTCTTATACTTTTCTTATTGGTTCTTCAATGTCCAAGATTACATCTCTAATCAAAGATTGAGATTATATTTGGCTGGATCTATGTCTTTTGGAACCTTCTAACCTAGTTTTATATTAATACCCATTAATACTTTATTTTTCCTAAGTTTAGACTTAGGAACTCCTTTAAAAATATTAATTATTTTAATATTTCCAAAACCAGGTAGAATCTTCCCAAACCATTTCTGGGTCTTGGAGGTCTCATGCACTTTAGCCTCTCCACAAATTTTCATGCCTATATAACATCTGATGCTACCCTAAATCAACATTTATATGGTGACCCATAAGTGCCTCTTGGATATCAATGTCTTTCTGGGACATATTTAGGATCTTCTCCCTCAAGTCAACCTTTAACTTTCTCAACTGGGTTAAATAATCCTATACTTCAGGGTTTGACATCTAATAAATATATAAACATGATTTCCGTCAATGTAGGTAATCCTCAAACAAACCCAACATGTGGTTCTTACCCACCTGGGGGCAACCATCATATCCTCCTCCTAGAGGGCAACCTTTTGTTGGAACTTATCCTACACGTGGAGAGAAACCTCCTACTAGAAATTATCCGCTTTATGGTTAGGTCTGTAAAACTGGTTTAGGAAAACTTGTTGTACCTCAACCCATTATTGGTACTTCGTTCCCTGGAATGAACACTATCTGGAATTTTTCATATAACCAACAATCATTGCCAGTTTCTCCTCATGTGCCCAATTATCAACAACCTCTAGAACAACATATCCATGAAATGCATGTTCAAGGCATTCCTATTCAAGTCTAGCAATCTTTTCACGGTTATCCATAGACACCTATCCAGCAACCATTGCAGCAACTTATCTCGAGTACTCCATAAAACCCAATCCAGTTTGTTGTGCCAATATCTCTTCAAACTCTAGTTGCGATTTCACCATGAACTCCCATCCCATAAGTTTCATAGGTAATTGTTCCAATTTCATCTCAAGTAACGGAGCAACGAATTACTCAGACTATTCCTCATGTATCCTCTTATAAAATTGCTTCTACGATTCAGTATATACCCCAAATACCTATGGTGCAGACTAGTATACTGTTTGTGCAAACACCGTTTCAAGGGTAGGTTCTGCAAGGTCAACCTCAGAGTCAATTTTTTCAAGACCAACCTTTTCAAACTCAATTCTTTCAAGGTCAGCACTACAAGAATCAACCCTTTTAAGGACAATTTATCTAGGGTCAAATGGGTTGGGTCCGCTTTTTGAGAATCAACCGTACCCTAGTCATACTTTTGAAGTACCTATTCAACCACAATCTGGTATGGATAATCCTGGATATCTATGAGGTATGAAAACTCCAACTGCTCAGGCTATTCCAAGATATCTTGGATATCCTCTTCCAAGAATAGGACTCGTCCCTCAGTGATATCAATACGCACAATAGGATCCTAAATGTCAGTTACCATTTATTCCAACTTTGGATTTATTAGACCTGTCTTGGTTAACAAATGATCCTATTTACTATTTACTGTATTGGCCGACAATCCGTATGAATTTAGCCAATGATATTCCTAAATTTGTAGGTAAATTAGGAGAATACCCATCAAATCATGTTATGACTTATCATCTTTGGTGTGAGTCGAACTCATTAATCAATGATTCTATTAAATTACGACTTTTTCAATGAACCCTAACTGGTTCGACATCCAAATGGTATGTAGAATTTCCACAAGCTTCCTTCTATACATTCAACGCCCTTGTTACTACTTCTTTTACAAATTTTCAGATGCCCATTCGATACGATAATGGAACTAAACGTTTAACCTCTTTAAAATAGTCAACGCCCACTTACATCTCAGATCACATTCATGAATGAAGATAAAGACATCATTTGGTTAAATTTTATATCTGAGACCAGATTTTGGCCGAATGGTTCATAAAAGCTCTTTTGCTGGTAATTAATGAAGGTGTTGCCAAAGGGGACGTTGTAATTGAGGAGAAAGTTATTGCTCATGCCCAATACTTGGATCTTGTTTATACTCAGTGTGGCACTTTGTATGAGAAGATCCTAGATTTGCCTCATCTTGATCAAACCAACCCAGCCCTTACAAGATAACATGCCGTTTATGGTATGATTGGTTCTCTGAGCTAAAAATCTAAGAATAAAATGAACTCTAAGAAAACTTAGATTTTGGCTTTATCCGGTTCACCTGAAGAAGATCAGTCTCTTGAAATTACTTCTGAAATAAACGTCATATAATCATCTACTCTTAAAAACAAGCAATCTAGAGGTAAGAAAAAGGCAAAAGGAAAATATAAACAAGACACTTCTCCTAAGTAGAAATCAAAAAGGAAAGAACCATCTGATGAAAAAAAGAAACGTTGTTATCCTTGTCTAATTTTTGATGAAGATCATTACACTAAGGAGTGCCCTCATCATGCCAAAGTTTCTAAATTCATTAAAGGTTCACCCACCCCAGCTATTTTGAAGGACCCTTTCCCTCCTCAAGGGATTAAAATGGTTTCTCATACCCAATCTTCCTCCTCCACATCAGTAGATACCATGATGATGTTGCTTACAAATTATGGTAGCAACACGATTTAAAGACTATGGATCAAACGACCTATCAAAGATGGAGATGATTCCAGTTCACCTAGACAAATTTCCACATCTAATCCTCCTACTTTTGAACCATTACACATTGAAAAACCTAACCATGATATGGTAATTGGACTGCTCCCTAAGGGTGTTCTTGGGAAGTCATCCTTCAATCCTCATGCTAGGGCTGCTCAGAATTACAACATTGTTGAAGATTTGGCTATGTCACCTTCAAAAATGTCGGAACTTGAAGTGCTGCAGATTTGTCCTGTACAAAGGAAGTTACTTTTATCATCTATTCAAGAAAGATATCCGCAGGGCTCTAATTTTTTTTTTTTTTTATCTCAAAAATCATGTGATACGATTCCCACATCAACAAGTCTTTTAGATACCAGTCCATGTCAAAACTAGATGGGCTTTCCAAAAAGTAATTGACGAAGGAGCATCTACATGAATTATGTTTATTGCTTGTTTGAAAGCTTTAGTCTCTCCAACAATCAATCAGTCTCCCATGACTTTGAAAGCCTTTGATGGAAGACATTTTCTCCCTTTTGGAATTTTAAAGGATTTACCTATATAAATAGAAGGTAAAACTATTGCAGTTGAAGTTGAGGTTGTTGATGCTTAGCTTGACTATAACCTTTTGCTTGGCTGAAGTTGGACTTATGCCATGTTGGCAGTGATATCCTCATTTTTTTGAATGATAATGTTTCCTCACAAAGGAAAAATTGTGAGAGCAGATCAATTGTCCTATTACAGTTCGGACCCTAATTCTACTAGCAGTATTCCTTTTTTTGTGAAATCGATTACTCCGTATGAAGAAGTTGGTGTTGGTCTTCCCAAAGACTCATCTCTAATGGGAAATTTCACATTCCCTCCACCAAATCCTCCTCATAATGTTGCCCAAGTTAATGTGATTACATTACATACTTTTGAATCTTCAGATCCTTGGAAAGTGCCTTTAGAGTTATAATTAAACTTAGACGGCAATGAGATGCCTCTTAGTCCTTTTGAGTTGGCTTATCGGGAAGTCCAATCTCTTTGGACCCATCAAAATCTGAAAATGATCGAATGAATACGATCATCGATGAGTATTCTCATTTGTCATGTCTAGAACCAATTTCATTACCTAATCCTTTTGATAAATAATTTTTAACTGATGAAGGTATTATGGAAGTAATGACTTTGGACAAAATGCCATGGGATGATCACCATCATCACTCATCTTTCTTACCTTGTCTTGACAAAATTGAGAATAATTTATCTTCTATGTTTTCATCAGAGATTATTATTGATCCTCAATGTCCCATAGCTATCCTTTCTTCTGATTTTGAGAAGAATTTAGGAAACATATTGGCAACGGTACCAATATACATCTCAGTGAAACTAGGAATTACTGAAAATATTCATATAGGAGCTTCTTGTTCTTTAGAAGATATTGAGACATATAAAGCCCTATGTCAAGAATTCTGTGACATTTTTTCCCAGTCTTATGAAGAAATACCAGGGATAGACCCTAGTATTGTATTACATGAAATCAAGACTTACCCGGATACCATGCCTGCCAGGCAATGACTACATTTAGTGCATCCACAAAAAGTTGTCACTATAAAAATTGAGGTTAAAAAACTATTAAAGGTATGATTCATTTACCCCGTTCCTTTAACTGATTGGGTATCAAATATTATACTTGTTAATAAAAAGAAAGGAACTATTCGAGTATGTGTCGATTATAGGGACATTAATAAAGCATGTCCTAAAGACAACTATCCAAACCCCTATATCGATCAAATTGTTGATGATTGTGTTGGAAATGAGAATTTCTCTTTCATGGATGGTTTTTCTGGTTACAATCAAATAAACATACACCCTACCGATTAGCATAAAACTCTATTTATTTTTCCATGGGGAACCTTTGCCTATCAAAAACTTCCATTTGGCTTGAAAAATGTTGGTACAACTTTTCAACGAGCAATTTCTTACACATTTCATGATATCAAACATATTTTTCAGCCCTATTTAGATGACTACCAGCTCATTCAATGAAAAGGAAGGGTCACCCATTGCATTTGAAAGAAATTTTCGTTAGATGCAGGTATTACAATATTCGTTTGAATTCATACAAATGCATTTTTTGCGTACAATTCGGTCGACTTCTAGGATTCATAGTCTTGAAAGAAGGAATTCATGTTGATCCCCTTAAGGTAGAGGCAATTATGAACTTGCATGCTCCATCTAGTCTATGCCAACTCCAGATTTTGCATGGGAAAGTAAACGTTTTTCATAGATTCAACCACAACTATGCTGAACTGGCCCAGGGTTTTACTTTGCTGTTGAAAAAAGGAATTCCATTTGTTTGGGATGAGCTTGATCAAAAATATTTTGATGCATTAAAACATGTGTTGACTAACGTACTATTGTTTCATCCACCTGATTATCATCGGGATTACTTTCTATCCCTAGTTGAGTTTGATGCCACCATTGGTATGGTGTTAGTTCAAGAATATGACTCTAGCAACAAACATGTGATTTATTATCTAAGCAGGAATCTCACTAAAACTAAGATAAAATACACACTTGTGGAGAAGCTAGCTTTGGAACCTCTTCAAGTTTTCCAACGTTTCTGTCACTATATCCTTTTGCAAAAAACAATTGTCATTTCAAATTACAGCACTATGGTGCATATTCTTACCAACCAATTGGCAGAGGGGAAATATTCCAAATGGATAGTAATTTTACAAGAATTTGATTTCAAGTTTGAAACATCTAAATCAAAGAAATCATTGGTTTTCATTGAATTTTTGTGTGACTTTCCCCATACTGATACAGAACCTGTGGTAGACGATTCTCTTGTAGATGAAACTCTATTTATGATTAGTATGTTTGATCCATGGTATGGAGATATCATTATATGTCTTAAAAACCTAGACTTTTAGGCTCGCGTTATCTCGAACTCATCATCATTGATTCTTGTACCAATCCCAACAATACAATATTGTTAGTGACACTCTTTACCATCGCGGTGCTGATTCTATCTTTCGGCGTTGTTTAACTCACAAAGAGGTTAAAAAACATTAAATTATTTCCATTTTGGAGCATGTGGCGGCTATATGTTTGGGTATGCCACTTCCCAAAATATATTGTGTGCTAGTTATTTTAGACCTTCCATGTTTAAAGATTGCATAATTGCAGTAAAAAAATGCCATACTTTCCAGGTCTACAATTGTAAGATGCGAGCGCCTCCAACTCCTCTTCACCCTATTATAGTTGTCAGTCTTTTTGCAAAATGGGGCACAAATTTCATCACTTGTGACCCTCACTCGGCCAGGGGGCATGGGTATATTATCCTTGCAGTTGATTACTTTAAGAAATGGACTGAAGCAATGCCTACATATATAGACGATGGCGAAACTACAACAATTTTCATTTTCATTCATGTGATTGCTCAGTTCAATGTCCCACAAGCTATTGTTACGGACCATGGTAGCCATTTTTGTAACTTTATGATGACTTAATTATCAGCACAGCTTGGCCTATGCCATGATAGCTCTACTCCTTATTATCCACAAGAAAATGTTCAAGTTGAAGCCGTTAATAAAGTTTTAACAAACATGATTAAATAGAAAGTTGGTATTCATAAAGAAAATTGGCATACCATACTTTTTCCGGCACTGTGGGCATACTGTACTACTACAAAAAAATCTACGGGTTTTACTCCATTCCAACTTGTTTATGGCTTGGAGGCAGTATTGTCAATTAAATGTGAAATTCCATCTTTGAAACTATACATCGAATTGTTACCAGCTACCTTTGCAGAGGAAGAGCATTTTTTACACTTAGCACATTTATATGAAACTCACTGTGAAGCTGAATTGGCTAGAGAAGCTCATAAAAAATGTGTTAAAACTCAATTTGATGAAAATGTGAATCCTCATTCATACGCAGAAGGTGACCTAGTCTTAATTCATGATCAAGCTGATGACTAGGTGCAGGAAAATTTGAGCCCATGTGGCATGGTCCTTACATTACAAAATGCGTATTACCTAAAGGAGCTTATGAGATGGTGGATTATGATGGTATTCCTTTAGGAAATCCAAAAAATGGTCTTTACCTAAAGAAATATTATGCATAAAATATTTCGTGGAGATTTTTACATTATTGATAGCTTTTCGGTGTGTGAAATAACTAATATTTTACAATTTCCTACTACTTCTCCTGCTTATCTTTTTTTGCGCTTGATTTGTAGATGTCAACATTCCCTCAAGCTTACATTTTCTTTGTTGATAGTGCAGTAGTACTCAGAATTTGTCTTTTGCAACCTGGGCTATTTATTCACCCAATGATAAGTTAGTCTTTATTCATGGAATATGCCTCAGTCAAAGAATGAATAATATAGCATAATATAGTGCAGCTATTGAACTATTATCTGATGTCATCTCATTTGGTATTCGATGTGTGATTGCTAGGTTAGATTCACAACTTGTAGTACTACATTTAAACAATTTCTATGCAATAAGAAGTTCATAAATGTTAAGAATGTTTTTATGGTTCTGTCTTTTGGAAAGGTAGTTTGATTACATTGAATATCAACACATTCCAAGAAATTTAAACACATTAACTTATGCGCTAGCTAAGCATGTGTTAAACATAAATTTGTGACATTTATAAGTAAAAACAATATTCATCCACATATTGATTAAAGATGAACTGGAATCAAAGCAGTAATCTTCATTAGTATAACATTTGTATAAAAGTGTGTCATACAAAAATATGTCATCCAAGGACATAAGGCCCCATGGCCTTTATTATTTGAATATGCCATACAAAAATCAAAATGTTACCCAAAAACTAAACATCTAAGCATGGTGATGCTCATGATAGAAAGCTATGGCACGAGGAACTCGGTGCAGCAATTGCCTAAGTGCTCCTGGAACTCCAACCAAGTGCCACTGGTACCAAAGAGGTATATCCTCTATCCTAGTCGTTGGGATGTGTAAATTCAACCTCTCTAGGTTGTGTTCCAACTCTGTTAATGCCTCAGTTGCATCTAGATTAGTTGTTGCAACTTCTATAGGCTGCTCACCTCACCTGTCAAAGCGTCTCAGCCTTGCTAGTCGATTTAGGCCCACATCTACATATGCATTTCAGATAATTAGCCTTTGAAGATAAAAAATACATAAAAATTTTAAAATTTTAAAAATATATCAAAATGAGAAATTCTTACCTAGGTCACCCCACTACACTCCCGCTGGAAGTGGGATATCAGGGTCACCTTTGTAATCCATCCCTGCATATGGGAAGTCCTCAATTGAAATGATTTGTTGACCCAACCAGTCAAAAAACTCAGGGGTATATCTTAACATCGGTCCATCACCTCCATGACATGCCATAAGCGAGACCCATCTCAGCATACATGGATCCCACGGACCTCCCTCATTCACTAAAATATGTTGTGGCTGAAGGAGTGGAATCCTCTCTAGGGAAAAAGAAACTAGAATCGCATCATAACCGAAGTTATTTAGTTTTCCATTTTTACATCTGGTTATATGTCCTTTCCTATTCATAACCACTACCTCGCACTAGTTAAATATCGTGGATTCCCAACATTCCATGAAAGTCCACATCTACGTCCATGTGGACAAATGAATAGTTGTGCTATCACACAGTTTGCTAACAGTAAAACCTATGGTCCTCAAGGGCAGAATAATTATGGTTTGAATGTCAATCCTACCATCCTTGAGTTGTGCACTCCCACAAAAACATCGTAGGTACCCATCAATAGTGTCTCCTCCTATTCTCTACCTAAATAAAGAAATATTGGCTCCTCTATGAGAAAGCCCAGTCAAGAAGTAGATGTCATTGGCATCGATGGTAACATGATGATCTCTAATCACAAAGCATTATTCCTCGAAATTCTAGGTCCTTACCAACCATGTCATTAAATCTAACTGAGCTTTCATCCCAAGAATGAGCCAATATTTCAAAAGGACACAGGTTCTCAAAGCCTGCAAAGTAGCTAGATTTGCTAAAGCTGCTAAATCATTGGCTTCATGTTCTCTCTCCCTCCATTCCATTTTGGAATAATCAATAGAGATGAAATAACATTTAAAAGGATTTAGAATCAGCCTTAAATCTAATCACACATTTTTTGGGGTTTATTTTCTTTCTTTTTAAAACTTTCGATGCCTACGCTGCTGGGATTTTACAAACAGGGCACAACTGCATGAATTTCTAGGAATATTTCCACGCAATCTGTGCTTTTCTGCGTGTAAAAAATTATCGGTCTATGCTAATCCAATGGATATAGTTCATGCAGGGCTGAGGGTGCATTATTTTAAAAAATCTCTAAAAAAAAAATTGCAAGCCTAAAATGAAAATCTAAACGGATGAAAAGATCAATCGTGAGGAGATCTCTTACCTGGAGGAAACAGTTCACGATTCCGTCCATCAGTTGGCTCAAAATCAGTCCTAGAAGTTCAGTGGTAAAAATCCTTTTTTCTCCGCTCTCAAATGGTAAAAATGAAAATGTTAAAAGGTAAATTTCTTTTTCAACTTTTATAAGTTTTTGAGTGATTAAAATATTATTTTTTATGATCAAGACCTTTAAAAGTGAAAATTTTATGTTTCTACCCTAATATTGAGTAGTTATGATGATTTATTGAGTTTAAATGTGCAGAACAAGTTTCAACATAAAAACAAATCATTTTGATTATCAGCAAACTTTTATCACTTTTCATGCTCTTAAAAATTACGAAAAGTGAAACCCTAGAGTCCTCTTTTGAGCCCTTTTCAGACTCTTGAAATAGGAAAATATTGTCGAGTTCTTGATTGTTCGAACTCGTAAAAGAAAATGAATAACCATCCACTCAGTATAAGTTTACCCCTTTTATAGACTGAGCTTAGACTATTTATGAAAAAGGTATACATTGGTCAAACATGGTCAATAGAGTTCTCTCTTGTATTATTTCATCCTTTTTCGGACCTGAGAGACTAAACGTACGAAAAAGAACATGATGGAGTTTACTTATGTTTTTCTTTTGACTCCCTAAAAGTGAAAAAAACCTTGCTTTACTTTCTCTAGGCTTGTTAAAATTTTACGGTAAAAGAACTAAATGAGTTTCATTTTTGTGTGTTTTTCAAACTCTTAAAAGAAAATGATGTCAAGTTACCCCTTTATTGGACTCGTAAAAATTAAACAATATAGGACTCGTTAAGCATAATGAGACCAAACCATTCCTTCTTAGGGTTCGTTAAAAATACTTTGATGGACTCATCTGAAGCATGAGCTTTTAGGACAAGCATATGTTATCCTCCTCAAGCTTGTAAAAAATAAAGAGGTACTTGCCAGCAATGGTGGGGGGAAATTGGGAAAAGGTGTTCATTTTACATTTAACATAAAGGTAGTATGTCGCTCTTGAACAAAACACTCCGTCACACCGGTGTCCAGCTTGGGAAATCCATTTGTCTTACAGTTAATCAAACCCCATTAAAATCCTTTAGTTGGTTTTGAGTATTATCATTGAGTCAAATGTTGCAAAATCAATTGTCGTGTTGTTATGTGTTCAAGAGAACTTCAACCTCAGTTCATGTTCCTTTGCAAATTTTAGCCTTCAATCATGTCGACCATCCCTGAGTCAGTCCTTGCAAACTATTTTTCAAAACTTGACACTATGTTTCATATCGTAGGCTTTCCTGCAACCAGTCTCTTCCTATCGACTTCATCTCATTATCTAGGAATTTGATATAGAAACCTTTAGTACCTTGAATCCTTCATGCCTTAATGGCATGTTTATCACCTTCGATGATAGGTCCTCATCATTGGCCTTTGATTGAATGATTTTATGAGTGTTTGACTTCATATCACCTATTCACACTTTATAGATTGTACTGGAAGCACCTTTAGAGTCATTGTCATTATTAGTGGTTTCTCTCATGCTTGTTAACAGTTCATATCATTGACCATGATCAAGTGGTTTCTACCATGTTTGACTTCGAGACATTCATTCGCATGGCTAGATTCGTGCTGTGGATCGAGAAGATGAAGATCAAGACCCTAGATCTAGTTTCATCAATCGAGGTTGTGAGGAGTTTTATATTCATGATTATGTAGAAAAATCGTAAATGGATGGCTACGTCCATAGTGTGTCTATTGTCGATAAGATTCTGGAGTTTTTTCGTACTTATTCATTGAGTTAGCTTTACTCTGAGTATGGGAATTCCTACCTCAGTGATGATTTTATATATATATATATATAATATATATTTATATATATATATATATATATATATATATATAATATATATATTATTTGCATTGTAATCCTTGAATGTTTCTTGTAGGTTTTCAACTATTGTCTCTGATCCAATCCTAAGCATGATAAAGCACTTCAATCTTTTAAAACTTATTTTATAGACTTCGCACTTTAGGGGGCAATGTGTTACACATCATTTTTTCACCATGACACTTGATGAATATAAACGAATTTCTCGCCATATGTGAACATGTTTCATTGAACTCCCTTAGAGGTCAAACAACCAAAAATACCTTGAAGAAGATGAGAAATTTGGGAAAAATGGCTTGTATACTTTGTTAAGTAGGTCACTCTTTTAGCTAGAATTTTTTGCACATTAACTAAACTTATCCCTGAAAACAACGCAAAATTTCGTTCTATCTACCACTGTGGACCGCATAGGTGAATCAAAGAAAGTAAAAATAAAAAAGTACATTCTATAAACATAGTTGGTCGAATATATCCTAACTGAAATCTTCCTGGTGATTCCTATTTGAGCCATAACCCTCAGATGATGGATCTTAATCCCTTCCATCAAGGAACCATAATCCCTCAAATAGAGGATCTCACCCTTCCCTTTTGGATCTGAAACTTCTTCCTCTTGGCCTATAAAATGACTAGAGGGAAGTGGGATTAAGGAGGTCAAAACTCAAAGAAGATAAACTTACGCTACTAGTTTGAGATTGGAAAGAATATCATCTAAGGAGGAGATTGGATGCACGTGGGGGGAACCTCAGTATATCAAGGCAAAGGTTGTAAGGCTATTCTTTATCTTTGATTAATACAAATGAATGTTTTTCCCCATTGAATTGTCTTATCAGAATGATGAATGGTCTATAATTCTTTAGATGTTCATTAAAGAAATTTCAATTCCTAATATCCTTGATCATTAGGTTAATTTTGTTTGAACTAATTTATCGCATATGATTTTGATCCTTCTTATGCTTATGGTTGCAGGTTTTATCAAGCATTGAAGGGTTGCATCGAGACACAATGAGAGATCTTCATCAAGCATTTCACGAACGAGTAAGAAGCTCATTTACCATCTTTTATATCCATAATTCAAATGATATTTACTTAGGGAAAGAGTCATTTCAATTGTCTGTTTGTTTCTAGTTTCCGTCTAGGATCTAGGGAGATCGCTCTAGTCAACAAGAGGGATTTCTTCATCCCTATGTAATGGCTTCCCAACCCATTGACAAACATCATATTTCTTGACATACTCTTTCGCATATAGGAAGAGCATCGACCACTAGAGTCCTGCTTGCACTACTTTTCTTGTGGCATTTTCCCCTATGTTTCCTCTTGAAACTCTAGAGTGTCATTCCAATAACACATCCTCCTTTTCATGATTTATGACACATAGTCGCAGAATCTAGTTGAGACTTATAGTGTACAATTGGATTGTGATCAGCTAGTAATGTACATCTTGAACCACCATATTCCTTCTCTCGGTCATTATGTAATCTTCCAAAAATTTGAGTGGCTAAGAATAATGAGATGTATTCCAAATATTCAGGGATGGATTCAACTAGAAAAATATCAGCGTCCTACAATTGGTCATCTAAAATCCCCCCCACTTTGCCCGACATCATCCGAGAGAGATGGTCATGCCCTACATTCATCCTTCCTGGCTTCACGATGACTAAATGTAAAATCCTAAAACAACAAGAGCCATATACAAATCCTCCCTTCTAGCACAAGATTATTTAATATATACTTTGGTGTGGAGGGGTCTGTGAAGAACTTAGAGGGACCACCTAAGAGATAGTGCCTAAATTTTTGCAGTGAATACACCATTGTAAGAGCTTCATGTTTAGTAGTGGTGTAGTTCCTTTTTACAGTAGAATTTTTTTTGTTGGTGAAATAAGTTAGCTGATCTAAATTACCATTTCCATGATGGGATAAAATAGCTTCCAAAGCAACCCCTAAGGCATCAATATGGATATGAAATTATTTATTCTGATCTGGTTCAACCAGCAGGGAAAATTTTAAGGATGGAAATTTATCTCAAAGTTTAGAAACCTTAGCGAGTCTCACTAGTCCTTAATATGCAAACTATAAAATGTTTGTTGATAAATTTGTAAAAATATTCAAATTTCTAAAGACTATATATGGTGTCTATATATTTTTTGCGATTTTGAAGGTAAAATAATTTTATGTTGTAAAATTTGGGCTAATCCTTTTTATAGAAAAATGAAAATTAGTGAATCGTTTTTGGGGAAAATCATGGAAAATTATCCCACCTATGAATATTAACCCCTTAAATTTTCCATGAAACCACAATTGGCACACTTTCTAGCTTCTCCTTTATTGTATTAAAGGTGACATCACATTCATTGGCCCAAGTGAACCACTTAGATTTATTCAACAACTTTCCCAACGATGTAGTAATCAGGGATACCTACAGATGAACCCGCGGTAGTATCCTTTGTGGTCGAGAGTCGGTCTTAATTTCTTGACACCATTTGGTGGAGGCATATTTAGAATTACCACAACCTTGGAAAAATCAACACATACTCCTTCTTTGAAAACTATATCCCCTAGCAATGTTCCAAAGGGAACAACAAAATGCATTTCTTTAAGTTCAAATAAATTTGTAGTTGCCTACAGTGATCAAACATTACCCTGATCAAGATGGATTGTATTTTCAACAAGTTGTATACTATCCAATCATCCATATATACCTCCAGGAGCCTATGAATATAGTCATGGAAAGCACCAATCATGATCCTTCAAAACAATGCAGGTGCAAAATGACATGACATGGTAGGCAAAAGAACCCCATTCAGTCTTGAAGGTGGTTTTTGTCATATCTTCTTCTAGAATGCAAACTTGGTGATAGCTAGAAAAACCATCTGCAAAAGATAGGCCTCAATACCTGCAACATTGTCAAGGACATCATCACTGAATGGAGTAGGGAAGGGATCCTGGATGCATGCCTTGTTCAAGCTCCTATAATCTACACAGACCTAGATCTCTTCAAAATCCTTCTTATTCTAAATGATGATTGGACTAACCCACTTAGCTTCATCAACTAGAAAGATGAGACTAGGTACTAGCATCTTGTTGATCTCTCTCTTCACCTTATCCTTGACCCTTCGGTTTAGTTGATATGGTCGATGTTTTACCTGTCCCATGTGTAGATTTAGCACGATCTTCATTTCTCCCAACTCCACTTTAATTCCATTGAGCTCTACAATGGATGTAGGTAAAATATCCTCAAAATCCTTTAGAACATCAAATATCTCTTTGGTGGTTTTTTTTTCCCAACAATCCCCGATGGAAGCGAGTTTTTGTTTCTCTTCGGTCCTAATGTTATGCTTCTGTAGTTTCAGAGGTTGCAGTTATGGACCAACCATTACAAGACCATCTTCTATCTCTCATTCCCCCATTAGAGAACTTTTGAGGTCTAAAATGGGCCTCCTAAGAAAAATATACAACCAAAATAAATTTTATAAGAACCAACAATTTCAAGATGATGATGTCAACCATGGGGAATGATTCACCTTTTTTTGGGGTAAAAAAGTAAAAATATTAAAAATAGATAAAATAATAAAACTACTTTTTCAAGTTGTATTTTCAACTTATCTCCCAAATGTTTTACTCAAATTTCAAGTAGGACTACTCGTTGGATGAAAATTTTAATTCCTCATCTAAGGAGTACCAATGTTGCATACTTTCGATGGACTTCGCTACACGAAAAATGATAAATACATGAAAAAAATGATTGCAATCATGTTTTTCAGGTATTTCTCATTTTTCGTGTAGTAGGGTCAATCAAAAGTATGCAACATGGGTACTCCTTGGATGAGGAATCAAATCATGCATCCAACAAGTGTTCCCGCTCAAAATTTGAGTAAACCCATACGGAGATAAGTTGAAAATACGAGTTGAAAAAATAGTTTTTTCTTTTTTCCCTCTAAAATTTGATGATGTAATCTAATATTATTTTATTATTTCCACTATTATTTTATAATTTCCTTAGGAGGCTAATTTTAGACCTTAAAATTACCTCGGACTCTTTAAAGGTCAATTAGTTTAATCCTTCCAAATCATCTCTGTCAAGTTCAAGATTTAGCTTCCCACTAGCCACAACCTCATGAAATCCTGAGTCATAGGTATGATTGAAGACAACTTGGTTGAAATTATCCTCAATAATGTTTCCCACTAGGAATAGGACCCTCTTGACTGCTTTCAAGGTAACCACTACCCTCTCATCTTCATCTGCAACAGAGAAATCACAAATGAATTGAGTTGTCATATGGTCCCACTTGCTAGTCTTCCTCTTTATCTCTTCTTTAAGATACCACGTTTGGGGGAATTTTCCCAGAGCATGGATGAAGGTATGAACTCATGGACTCTCGGGATGTCCCTTCTCCATCCACCTATATTTACAATTATGGATATGCTGGTGAGGATACGTGTATCCTTTGTACATAAGGAGATTGGGTGAGTAGCCTTTTGAATACCCAAATCTACATATCAATGTGAATTTAACCGTCTTCCATCCTCCGAGGTGGTTGCTATGGAAACCCCACGACCTTTTCATTTTCACCTAAAGGGTGACATCCATTAAAGATATCTTGTGTGCCTCCAAAATTTTCAAATCAACTTCATTGGAAAACTAATTAACAGAGCCCATGCCACTAAAAATAAGGAAGTCTCGTACCTATCTACCAACCTAGTGGATATGATGGATATTTCCACATCACCTCAAGTTGATCTCATGACCCCCTTGCTTCCAATCATTCCATGCAGATACTGAGCTAACCTCAGAGATCTTAACACTCCTCCAACAAATTGACCCATCCATTGTAGGGTTGATGTAGTCTTCTCTGTTGCATGTCAATTTGTCGCCATGACACTTGATCAGTTTATGGGTTTTTTTACCATCCGTGAAATTTTTTGTTGAAATCCCTTAGAAGTCAAACAACCAAAAATATCTTGAAGAAGATGAGAAATTTGGGAATAATAGTTGTCACACCTTGTCAAGTTTGACATGCACTGTTTTCCTAGATTTTCCCATGCATTCACTGGAATTAACTCTAAGAACAACGTAGAGATGTGCTCTGTCTACCACTATAAACCCGCGCAGGTGAATTCAAGAAAGTAAAAATTAAAATTAAATTCTAGAGACATAGTTGGTCGAATATTTCCAAACTAAAAGCTTCCAGGTAATGACTATTCGAACTATAACCCTCATATGATGCACCTTAATCTCTTTCCTCATGGAAACCTAATCCCTCAATTAGGGGATCCCACCCTCCTCTTTTGGATTTGAAACTTCTCCCTGTTGGCCTATAAAATGACTAGAGGGTAGAGGATTAGAGGAGGTCAGAACTCAGAGAAGATTAACTTATGCTACTAGTTTGAGATTGGAAAGATTGTCATCTAAGGAGGATATTAAAGGCATTTGGGAGGAACCTCATGGCATCATGACGAAGGTTGTAAGGCTCCTCTTTATCTTTGATTATTACAAATGAACACTTTCTCCCATTGATTTGTATTACTGGAATGATGAATGGTTTATATTTTTTTACAACTATGAAGGCAAATTCATTTCCTAATATCCTTAATACTTAGGTTAGGTTTTGTTTGGATTATCATATCACATATGCTTTTGATCCTTTTATGGCTTATGGTTGTAGGTCATTTCAAGCATTGAGGAGTTGAATCAAGTCACAACAAGGGATCTTAATCGAGCATTTCGTGAAATAAGTAAGAGGCTCATCCATTAGCTTTAATTCTTATAATTCAAATAAGTCCAACTTAGGGAAAGAGTGAGTTCAATTGTCTTGCTTGTTTCTAGTTTCTATCAAGGATCTAGCAAGATTTCTCTTTCCCGCAAGAGGGATTTTTCCAGTGTAACATTCTCCCTTTTCGGTTGTGAGACGATATAATTGATCCAATAGTTTAGGTTCTTCTCTATCTTCCACTTTCTCGGTGAACCTAGGGGCTTGATATGGATCTAAGGGTTGAATCACCCTGACTCCATCCAACTCAAAAGTTATTGTTTCCCTCTCTAGGTCAATCACTGCATAGTTTTTGAAGGCCCAAGCTATACCCAACAATGTAGGATAGGGGTCCTTGTCTCCCATGATGTCTATGACTTCAAATTATGCATACGTATTTACTCCTATGTCTACTTCCACATCTTCTAGGCGTCCAAATAGGAGTATGAAGTATAGATTAGCCATGTGTAGCTAAATTAGGGATGATGCTAGCTTAGGTCTTCCAATGATTCCCATTTCTTCCTTAGTAGGATGTTTACATATGAACCCAAACCTAACATAGTTTATTTGATCTGGAACCTCACAATCTAGGCATCGACATGAAATTCCCTCCTCGTCCTCTTCTTTTTCCTCTGCGCTTGTCTAGAATTCCTTTTGGGAAAATTGGTAGAGATGATCCATTCTAAGAGCTCCCCATATTTTACAACAAACTTAAGCCTCTTCTGCAACTGCCCTGACATTTTCTCATCGTTCATGATTTGCAAGAACAACCTAAACCATTCTAATACAGGTTGGGAAGTGTTATGTGGCAGTGCCGAGCTTTGATAGTTCTAGTTTCTTCCCTTGGTTTCCATCAGTTGGAACCGATTCTTTGAAGATCTTTGTGGCATCTTTATAGTACTGCTTCTGTTGGTTGGAATCATAACAACACTTTGGGAGGTAGGCTTTATGACCCTTTGTTTCTTAGTGGCCCTAGAGTGAGATTTGATCTTCTTCCCCCCCAAGTGACTATGTTTTTTGACATCAGATTTGGTTCAAGTTCCTGTGGTTCTACATTAATCAAATTTTATCCTCTCTACTGGTTGCACTCCTCCCACCTAGCAATTAATTCTGGGAAATCCTCTATTATGTGCATGTTGACTCTGCACTAGGAGCACCAGGGTCTTTTTAGTATCAGGTAGTCTCTAACAACATGCCCCTCTTGGTCACAATTATAGTAATGGATCGAACTCTACCTCCCATTCTAGTGCCCATTATTCCTCCAATTCCTCTCCACCGAGTAGCTTCATTAATTCTAAAGGAAGAATGATCTAGCTGGTAAACTAGAGTGTTTAAGCTCCTACATTGATCAGTGTGGCAAGTCGTCAAGCCATAGATGCATCATACTAGGTGGGAAAAGTGTCAAACTATGTGTGGCTTGGATAAAAACCCTGCGTACCAATTTGTGCAACTCCGGTAGTGGGTAAGGATGTAGGAGGACTCATCGGCATGAAGGGATTGTTCAACCCCCTCAATCTCAAGCACTCCGTGGGGTGATTCCCTTTGATGTGGAAATTGGTACACCACATTTGAGGTAGTGCATGTCACGGTGGGTGCAAGTCCCTCAGCTTCTCATTCAAATAAGGGATCTGGTGCTACAACCCTTTAAGGTACAAGTTAATTTTGAAATTCCCATATTTGAGGGTCAAATAGATGTGGATGTCGTAGATAAATGGTTAAATCTGCTAGAAGGATATTTCTATGTTCATGAGTTTTCTAGCTCGGAAAAGATACGTTTTCTCTTCTCAAAGTTGCTTCCCACGTCAACGACTGGTGGGAAATCTACTGCAAGCAAAAGGATGAAAGTACGACCTCATTGTTTTAAGCCACATCCATGTGGGATTAATTCTGGGATGCCATCAAGGAGAATTACTACCCTATCAGAAGCTATGAGGATAAATAATAAATTGGACCACACTGCGACAGGGAAGGGACCAAGACATGCTGGAGTTTACCAATATTTTTCATACCCTTCGTACAAAGTTGAGTATCAAGGATTCAGAGCAGAATTTGTCACTCAAATATCGTGGTTGCCTACACAGTTACATCCAGGATGAGATGGAATTTCTGGACATCTCCTCGCTTGGCATGGCATATCGATACGTAGTCAAGATCGAGCAGAAGTTTAAACAAAAGAAGCAAGATTTTGGATCTGTGAATTCGAGGAACAAAGGAAAAGGCCAGGTGACCAAAGACAACCCGTCAAAGCTACAAGAAAATAACACCACCACAAAGTCAAAGAAGGACATAGGAAAGTGGTGTGAGTTCCATAAGAGCCCCACTCACAACACAAGTGAGTGTCGGACTAAGAAGTCGTTGGTGGCCGAGTTTAAGGCTTCAGAATCAGATGCATGTTCCAACCCTAAGTCAGAACTTGACAAGAGGAATGACAAAGTGAAGCAAATTATTGATGCAAAGCCTAGCGCCACTGTTGCCACAACCAAGATCCAGAAGAGTGAGCCTGACGATCCAGAGGAGGGGGAGCGCCTTTTCCACTCACAAATGTGGGTGAAGGGTTCGCCACAGATATTCATTGTTAACAGTGGTAGCCAAAAGAACCTCATTTAAGCAGAGGTCGTGAAGCGGCTAGGCCTACTAACCATACCACACTCGCAATAGTACAACATCGCGTGGCTTCACAAAGGACAAGATCTTCAAGTCATCCAGAAGTGCCTCCTTCCCTACAGCATCAAGCCCTTCATAGATGAGGTATTGTGTGATGTTGCTCCTCTCAACGTTTGTGATGTATTATTAGGACAACCACACTTGTGGAAGAGACATGTTGTATATGAGTCTATACCACGCTCTGTGATTATTTCTTTGAGTAATAAATTATACAGGATACCAAAGGTAGCCCCACCTACCGCCACCTCTTTTATCAATGCCAAGAAATGTAGTAAGATCATTTCCAAGACTAGGAAATATATTTTCTTTCTAGTTCACTCTTAAAGTAAGGGAAATATTGTAGCCACATCCATGGCCCACGGGAAGGGTTCCTCCACGCAGCAGAAACGGGTGGATATGGTCATGAAAGAATACAAGAACGTCTTCTCCTCACCCAGAGGGGTATCGTTGCACTGTCAGGTCAAGCATTTGTTTGATCTGACTCCCGGAGTACCTCTACCCAACGGGCCGATATATCACCACTCCATTGTTGAAAATTCCAAGTACAAGCAGTGACATGATCAACATCGGGGTGCCACACAAGTTTCGAGTGGGCGAAAAAGTCTGGTTGCATTTGCAGAAATAACACCTTACAAGAGCCCATCAGAAACTCAGACCACTCCGATATGGTCCTTACACCGTTACCAAGGTCGTGGGAAACAATGCTTTGGAGAACATCATTCTTCCATTCCTTGGCTTGCACCACCCTCTACCATGTTTCCCATCATTACAAGGCACATCAGAGATTGCAGAACATCTCACCAGCGACCAGGTTCAACCAAAATGTCCTCATCTCATGGAGGCACTCAATGCAATGGGGACCATTGCTTCCTAAGGGGGGAGGAATTATCTAGGTGGATATTGGTGGCCACCCGCCTATTCCACTTGGACCCCCAACACTGTCTCTTTTAGTTTTTCGGTATCCTTAATTGTAGCACAATTTACTATTTTTGGCAGTTTTCGGGTCCTGAACTTTCAGAGCCGTTTTGAGGCCCTAATCGATGTTTTTAGGGGAAACCAAGAGACTCAAAAAAGTCCCAAACTGATCTGTCAATTGTTTTTTGGCCTTCTCTTTGAGATCTTTGAAATGAGGTATTATGATAGCCAAACGAAGATCGTATCCCAAAGTTACGACCCCAAGAAGCTGATGTACCAATTTACCCAAACAGGGCCCACAATTCTGGATGTTTAAGTTTTTTCATTGTTTCTGAATAATAAATAGGCCTTTGAACCTCATTGTAACACAGTTCAAAGGCATGTAGCCACCACATCTCTTCTCAAAGATAAGCTACCATTGTCCGAGCAAGTCTTATTTCCATTCTGTTTGTAAGCATACTTTATTATCTTTCTATTAATGAAAGGAAGTGTTATTTATGATGCATCTCTGTAATTATGGTTATACTTGTAATTTGTTGCATTTTGGTTTAAATCCGGTTCAGTGGTATTAGAGTGGTCTCCTCTTTCTCCATTTTTCTATGCATATCCCGAACGAGGTCGAGATATAAGAAGTTAGGGATCGATATGGTTGAACCTTTGCATGATTAGCCTCGAAAATCCCGAGGGCCTCCCATGGCATATGAAAAGAAAGATGAGGGGGCAGGAGATCCTATCAAAATCTTTCTCCAAGAAGCCCTCGAGCAATAAAGGAATGCGATGATGGACAACTTTGCCCAGATCCTTTAACAACTACCCCGGGGCGACACATCAACTTCGAGATGCTACTCTAGGAGCGCCAAACCCTTTAAGGTACAAGTTAATTTAGACATTCCCATATTTGAGGGTCAGATAGATGTAGATGTCGTAGATAAATGGTTAAATCTTCTAGAAGGATATTTTTCTGTTCATGACCTTTCCAGTTGGGAAAAGATCAGTTTTGTAGTTCTCAAAGCCGCCCCCCACATCAAAGACTCGTGGGCAACCTACTGCGAGCAGAAGGATGAAAGTACGGCCTCACTATTTTCAGTTGCACCCACTTGGAATTCATTCTAGGATGTCATCAAGGAGTAGTACTACCCTATTGGAGGCTACGAGAATAAATACATAAAGTGGACCACACCACGGCAGGGAAGGGACCAAGAAATGCCAGAGTTTATCAATATTTTTCGTAACCTTCGCACAAAGTTGGGTATCAAGGATCAGAGCGACATTTCATACTCAAATATCGAGGCTCCCTACATAGGTACATCTAGGACGAGATGGACTTCCTCAACATCTCCTCGCTTGGCACAACATACCGATATGCTGTCAAGATCGAGCAGAAGTTTAAACAAAAGAAGCGATATTTTGGATCTCCAAATCCGAAGAACAAAATACAAGGTGGGGTGACCAAAGAAAACCCATCGAAGCTACAAGAAAAGAACACCACCACAAAGTCAAAGAAGGACAGAGGAAAGTGGTGTGAGTTCCATAAGAACCCCACTGACAACAAAAGTGAGTTTCGGACCAAGAAGTCGTTGGTGGTCGAGTTGAAGGCTTTAGAATCATATGCATGTGTCGACCCTCGGTCAAAACCCAACAAGAGGAATAGAAAAGGGAAGAAGATTATTGATGCGGAGCCCAACGCCACTCTTTCCACCACCAAGATCCAGAAGAGTGAGCTCGACAATCAAGAGGAGTGGGAGCACATTTTCCACTCACAAATGTGGGTGAAGGGTTTGCCGCTGCAATTCATTGTCGATAATGGTAGCCAGAAGAACCTCATTTCAACAGAGGTCGCGAAGTGGCTGGGCCTACTGACAATACCACACCCACAACCGTAAAATATCGAGTTTCTTCGCCAAGGGAAGGATCTCTAAGTCAGTAAGCAGTGCCGCCTTCCCTACAGCATCAAGCCCTTCACAGATGAGGTATTATGTGATGGTTCTCCTCTCGACATTTGTGATGTATTATTAGGACAACCATACTTGTGGAAGCGACCTATTGTATATAAGTCTAGACATTGCTCTGTGATTACTTATTTGGGTAATATGTTATATAGGATACCATAAGTAGCCCCACCTACCGCCACCAATTTGATCTCTACCAAGAAATGCAGTAAGATCATCTCCTAGACCAGGAAATTTACTTTATTTATGGTTCGCTCTCAAATTAAGGTAAAGATCATAGCCACATACATGGAACCTAGGAAGGGTTCCTCAACGCAACAAAAGCAGGTGGATATGGTCATGAAAAAATACAGGGACACCTTCCCCTCACCCACAAGCATACTGTTTCACTATCAGGTCAAGAATTAGTTCAACTTGACTCTCGGAGCACCACTAACTAACGGGCTGATATATCATCGCTCCATTGTGGAAAATTCCAAGTACATGTAGTGACATTATCAAAATCGAGTGCATCACAAGTTTCAGGTGGGCGACAAAGTCCGGTTGCATTTGCAGAAAGAATGCCTTACAAGAGCCCATCAAAAACTTAGACCACTCTGATATGGCCCTTACACCATTACCAACGTTGTGCGAAACTAAGCTTTGGAGCACAACATTGCTCCATTCCTTGGCTTGCACCGCCTTACCATGCTTCCCACCATCACTGGACACATCAAAGATTGCAAAACATCTCACCAGTGACCAGGTTCAACAAAAATGTCCTCATCTCATGGAGGCACTCAATGCAATGGGGACCATTAATTCCTAACGGGGGAGGAATGATCCAGGTGGCTATTGGTGGCAACCCACCTATTCCACTTGGACCCCCAACATTGTCTCTTTCAGTTCCTTGGTATCCTTAATTGTAGCACAGTTTACTATTTTTGGCAGTGTTACACTGAATTTTGTCACCTTGACTATCTGTAGTTATATGGCCCCATCAATAGCCATATTGTCCTCTCTGTCAAGCCCCATACCTCTGCTCCTCATGTCAAAACTTCAAAAGAGAGAAAGTCACTTGAAAACATGTTTATCTCTGGGTACGCAGGTTCTCTCTACCTTGCCTGCGTGTACGCACCCCAAATACACTGTACCTGCGTATTTATATGCTTTGTATGCTAAAGCTTGGGTGCGTACCCCCCTGTAAAGGTCAAAAGGCGCAAGTTTCATCTTTAAATAGTTACTTGTGGTCACTTCTAGAGCCTTCTAGAAGAGTTCTTGACGTGTATTGAGCGCCTCCAGATGGTTCATGCACCCCTATGATAGAGGAGCTTATCCCATCAAGAGAGGAGCTACCCCATCCAAAAGAGGGAGTATCCCATTGATGTTGGAACTGAATAACCCCCTCTAGAATACTATAAATACAGGCATTGGGCCAGAGGAGGGGAGGTTGAAAGCTGAACATTCTAAAGGGTAAATGCTGCTGGAATTAGGACTTCCATTGTTGACTTGTGAGGAGAGATCACTATCCTTCCTTGTTGCCATATTGGGAGTGGGTGAGCTTGGCAAAGTAGAGGAAATCTCTTGCTGGACCCTGGGAGGAGCTTGCACAACACCAAGGCTCAGGTTGTAATGGTTCCTTTTTGATTATTTAATACAAATAAGTC
>APFE030028883.1:140684-152878 GCA_000404065.3 Pinus taeda
CACTTGTTGGTAAACCTTGGATTATGTCAAGGAGCCTTCAAGGGTATTGAGCTTTGTTACTCTGCCCTTGCGTGCGTATCGGATCGTAGACTGTTCCCCCAGGTATTTTTGTTTCCGTTGGTAACCTTAGTAGCCATAATCTTTAGGATTCTTCCTAAGGTGACGGTGGAGGGAAGATCCCACTGTACCTGGAGCAGACATCAACTAGACTCACTTGGACTCTTTGGGGGGTTATCTTCACTCGATACGGTTTTGTGGAGAAACTTGTGCCAGTCTGTTTCATTAAGTAGGTTGTCAGGGTAACTGTTCCAATTGCCATTCTGTATTGAAGTATGCGAGGTTGGATTTCATCACCAACTAGTGTTTTCGGTACAGAAAAATGTTGTTTGTGTGTGGTTTGAACTCCTAGATTGTTAGGTGTGTGATTCAATTGTTTGGTTCTTTAGAGACTTTAGGTGTTTTTCTTGAGATTTTCTTTGTTTTCGTGTGAAGTAATTAATTAATTAATCGTGGCTAAATTACTGAGACAATCCCGTAGACTTTGGGGGAAACCTCCCGAATATACACCAAGTCAGCTTGAAGGGCTAAGAGCTCTTGTCACACCTAGTGAAATTAGAGTTGGGTCACCAGAGGCTAGAGAATCATCTTTAGTTATTCACCCTGATTATCAAGTTCCAGCAACAGAGCATATTTCTGAACCGCTTTCAGTTTCCAAGCTTGCTGGTAGTTTTTCTTCTACTGGTGAATTCATCGAGGAACCTGAAATTTTTGAACCTGAAACTGAACCTGCTGCTACTCCATCCTCAATATTTACTTCTCTAGTTTCTAGTGCTCCTGGTTCACCCAGGGTAGGAAGTGTCATTACCCAAAATCTTCCGTCTGGACTCATTTCCATTGAAGAACTTGTTATTCCGAACGAGGATATAACTCCCCTTGAAAATCAACCGACTATAGAACTTAGGGAGCATGAATCAATCTTTTACAGTACTTTTCGAAGTGACGCTTGGTACATATCTTTGACAAACTTTTTAGAAAATGCAGGTCTCGCTGCTTCACCACCTCGTATTCCTTTTCATCCAATGCCTAGAGGTTATTATCCTCCTTCGAATATGCCAAACCGGTCATCCATGTTTTCCCAAAATCCGGAAACATTTTTATATGGCGGTCCTTCTGTTTTGTCTGGGTATCAGTCGATTTCTGGTATTTTTTCTGGAGCATCTGCTCAACCCATCAAACATGGAATATTACTGGTCATAGTGGAACTCCGTCGTTAAGTGTAGAAGAAATTCTTATGATGTTTGGTGCTATTCCAAATCCACAACCTCAAGGTAGTCAAATTATGCCTGGGGGGCAACCTCAAGGTAATCAATTTTCGCCCGGGGGGCAACCTCAGGACAGTCAAATACCGCCTAGGGGGCAACCTCAAGGCAATCAAATTCTGCCTGGGGGGCAACCTCAAGGTCAGTACATACCTCAAGGACAGTACATGCCTCAAGGTCAACCCTAGACTCAATATATGTCTCAAGGTCAACCTCAAGCTTAGTATATGCCTCAAGGTCAACCCCAGTATCAATATATACCTGAAGGTCAACCCCAGTTTCAATACGTGCCTCAAGGTTATCAACCTCAAGGTCAGTATTAATATAAAGGTTTCCAACCACCTTCTGGTCAGCCATTTGTTCAAGGAACTAGAAATGTACCTTTCAATTATCAGTCCTACACTCAACCTGGTTATGGTCCTCAATATGCTCAACCTGTTATGGGTCCTTACCCCAGAATGAATTTGGTGTGGGATCCATCTCAAACTCAACGGATTTTGCAACCCAATGTGTAGTTGTCATCTCAACCTGGACAACCTATGATTTCTAGTTCAACCCAGCAACCCGTCCAGCCTAATATTCAAACTTCTGCACCTGGTGTAGCTCATCAGTCTGGGCCTAGTTCCCCTTGAACTCCTCCTCAATCGACTGCTGCAACTACTGCAGCTTCTATTCAATCTACCCGACCTATTTCTGGAGTATCGACAGCTCCAGTTTCTACTGTTCCTGTATCAACTCCGTAGACCTTTGTACCCCAGTCTGGACCTACAATTTAGAATTCGGTTTAGATGACTGTAGGACAACCTGGTCCAAGTATGGTTGTCACAAGTCAACCTCAATTTACATATCAACCATACCAAGGACAATATCAATATGGTCTTGCTATGCAAAGCCCAGTTTATCAGTATCAACCGTACCCTGGGTATACATATCAACAACCTCAATCTCAACAACCCCAGTTTGGTCTGGTTAATCCTGGTTTTCCGAGAGGGTATAATATTCCAAATGAAAATCCAATTCTTGGTTATCCTGGATATCCTCCTCCTAGAGCTGGTCTTGTGACTCAAGGTTTTCGAGACCCTAATCGTCAGTTATCGTTCATTGCAACTTTGGATTTACCTAACTTGTCGCGCCTTACGAACGATCCAATTTATTATCTTCCATACTGGCCGCTAATGCCCAATAAGTTGCCCAGTGATATTGCCAAGTTTGAGGGTAAACCTGGAGAGGATCCGTCGAACCATGTGATGACTTATCACCTCTGGTGTGCATCAAATTCCATTATAGATGATTCAATTTGCTTAAGGCTTTTTCAACGCACTCTGATTGGTCTCGCGGCTAAATGGTACATTGAGTTGCCACGAAACTCTTTTTATAATTTTAATCAGTTAGCTACTTCGTTCTTAACTCATTTTCAGTTGACTGTCATATATGACAATGGCACGGAATTATTAACTTCATTAAAATAGTCGACGTCTACATATATTTTCGACCATATTCATGAATGGCAACGTCGACGACGTTTAGTGAAAGTTTATATTCCGGATCAAATTTTGGCAGAATGGTTTGTTAAATACTTATTACCAAAAATTGCTGAGGATGTAGCTAAGGCAGGAGTAGTTACTGAGGAGCAAGTAATTGCTCAAGCTCAATACCTTGACTTAGTTTATACGCAGTCGGGTACTTTACATGAAAAAATCCTCAATCTTCCCAAACAAAATCAAATAACAATAACTCCTTCAGGGTCTCATGCTGCTGATGGTATGATTGGTACAGTTAATACCAAAAGTAAAAAGAAATCTGCAAAGAATTCTTCTCCTATTATAACTTTACCAGACTCCCCGACAGGAGAAGCTTCTGCTGAAGTTCCTACCAATATTCATGTTGTAGAATCTTCTATGGCCAAATCCAATTCCGGTGGTAAAAAGAAAGGGATGAAGAAAAATAAACAAAACACAAAAGAGAAACCAGAAAAAACTGAATCTACTGATGAGAAACGTAAACCTCGCTATCCTTGTCTCATCTGTGATGAGGAGCACTTTACAAAAGATTGTCCACATCGAGATGAGGTTTCGAAAATCGCCAAAGTTTCTCAAACGCCTGCTGTCTGGAAGGATCCTTTTCCTAGTCAAGATAGTAAGATGATAGGTTCTTCCTCAAATGCCTCAGAAGAACCAATTATGATGATGTCCCATGTCAGGATTGCGACGCGATCGCAAGATTATGGAAGTAAGAATCCTGTTGGTGGTAAGGAACTAGAATCTTCTAGTTCAAACCCATCAACTTCAACTCCTCCTTGTTCCGATCCGCTACAAATTGAGAAACCTAATCCAGACTTAGTAATCAAACCGCCTGCTAAAGGTATACTTCGAAAGTCAGCTTTCAATCCACATGCGAGAGCTACTCAAAACTATAACATTGTTGAAGATTTAGCTATATCCCCTTCAGCAATATCGGCTTTCGAGGTGCTGCAATCATGTCCAGCACAGCGTAAATTGCTTTTGTCTGCCATAGGAGCCATTGATGTTCAGGATTCCAATCTTATGATCTTCGATTTATAAAATAGCACACCTCGTTTACCTCATCAATTGGCTTTCCATATCCCAGTGTTAGTCAAAAACAAGCCTTGCTTTCGGACTGTGATTGATGAGGGAGCTTCAACGTGTATTATGTCGATTTCGTGTTGGAAATCACTTGGTTCTCCGACACTTAACCAATCCCCGACGATTTTGAAGGCTTTTGATGGCCGAGGGTTTCATCCTTATGGCATTATGCAGGATTTACCTATAGGGGTAGAAGGAAAAACTGTTAATCTACATGTGGAAGTGGTTGATGCCCCTCTAGATTACAACCTTCTTTTGGGTCGCAGTTGGTCTTACGTGATGATTGATGTTGTTTCATCAGTCTTTCAGCTCATTAAGTTCCCTCATAATGGAAAGAACATTACAATAGATCAGTTGAATTACTTTTCATCCGACCCAGCCTCTTTTGAGTGTATTCAACATGTCGGTAAGACAGTTATCCCTTATAAAGATGTTGGGGTGGGATTAGTTAAAGATTCTGGTTTGCTAGGAACTTTTTCCTTTCCTCCTCCGAACGTATCGCCTCCTTTTGCAACCATTCATATGATTTCATCGAACACTATTGTTCTTGATGATCCTTGGATCATTCCTTCCGATTCCGAGGTAGACTCATTTGGTGATGCTATGCCCTTGAGTCCATTTGAAGTTGCATATCAGGCGATACATTCGTTCTCCGACTTTAGTTCAACCGAAATTGATCCAATGAATGTGGTCCATGGGGAGTCACTTTCACTCTCAACCTCAAAATCAACAACTTTTCTGAACCTGTTCATACTGATGAGCAGATTCATGAGATTTTATCTGTTGATGATTTACCATGGGAATATCTTCATCATCAATCTTTGTTCTTACCTGAGCTTGATCATTTTGAAAATGATTTCTCATCTATTTTTACCACTAATTATGTCAAGGAACCACAGAATCCATTGAAACATCCTAATTCTGAGTTGAATTTGGGAAACATTTCTCGAACTATTCCTATTGACATTTCAGTGAAACCCAGAATTATTGAAAACATTCATATAGGTGCTTCTTGTACGGACGAGGAACTCCAAACTTATAAAGCCCCATTTCAAGAATTCTGTGACGTGTTTGCCTGTTCATACAAAGAAATGCCAGGAATCGATCCATCAATTATTGTCCATGAAATCAAAACTTACCCGAATGCTAAACTCGTCTGGCAACGTTTGCATCAGATACACCCAAGAAAAGCTGCTGCTATTAAAGTTGAAGTTGAGAAATTACTTAAAGTAGTTTTCATATATCCGATCCATTTAGCGGATTGGGTATCGAATATTGTTCCTGTTAACAAAAATCAAGGAACGATAAGAATATGTATTGATTATAGGGATATTAATCGAGCTTGTCCAAAAGACAATTATCCAACTCCCTTTATCGATCAAATCATTGATGATTGTACTGGCAATGAAATGTTCTCCTTTATGGATGGATTTTCCTGTTACAATCAAATTAACATACTCCCTACTGATCAACCAAAAACGGCCTTCATTTGTCCATGGGGGACCTTTGCTTATTGGAAATTACCTTTTGGGTTAAAGAACACCAGAGTAACTTTTCAAAGGGATATGTCTTACGCATTTCATGACATCAAGCACATTGTGCAACCATATCTCGATGATTTACCTGCTCATTCATTACGTAGAGCCGATCATCTCACTCATTTACGAGCCATTTTTATGAGATGTAGGCATTATCGAATTAGGTTGAATCCACACAATTGTGTTTTCTGTATAGAAATGGGTCGCTTACTGGGATTTGTTGTTTTAAAAGCTGGCATTCATGTCGATCCCTCAAAGGTTGAAGCTATTGTTGAATTACCTCCGCCTTCGACTCTTCGCTAACTCCAAAGTTTGCAAGGGAAAGAAAAATTTTTACGTCGATTCATTCCTAACTATGCTGAGATAACGAAAGGTTTTACCAGGTTGTTGAAATAGAACACTCCATTCTTTTGGGATGAGATAGCTCAGAAATATTTTGATGCACTTAAACACGTGTTGACCCATGCACCATTATTGCATCCTCCCAACTACAACCAGGACTACTTTTTGTACCTTATCGCTTCGCATTCCACCATTGGAATGGTATTAGTTTAGGAGGATGAATTCAATGCTGAACATGTGATTTACTATCTTAGTTGAACTTTGAATCCAACTAAGCTAAAGTATTCGCATGTGGAGAAATTGGCTCTGGCAGCTGTTCAAGCTGTCCAGCGTTTTCGTCACTACATTCTACTACGTAAAACCACAGTACTTTCTGACTGTAACCCTATGATGTATATTTTGACTAAACAATTGCTAGGGGGCAAGTATTCCAAATGGATAGTTATCCTGCAAGAATTTGATCTGGAATTTGAAAAATCCAAGTCAAAGAAGTCTTTGGTTTTCGTGGAGTTAATGTGTGACTTCCTGTGTCCTGATACTGAAACTGTGGTAGAAGAATCCCTTGCGAATGAATCTTTGTTTCTTATCAGTACTCTTGATCCATGGTATGGGGATATAATCATCTATCTCCAAACCCAATCTTTTCGACCTGAAATTTCATGATCTCAACGAAGGAAAATACTTTTCCAATCCCAACAATACAAAATTATTGGAGATACACTCTATCGTCGTGGGGTGGATTTTGTTTTCCGTCGTTGTTTAACTCATGAAGAGGTTGAAAATATTCTGAATGACTATCATTATGGAGCATGTGGTGGTCATATGTCTGGGTATGCCATAGCCCAAAATATATTGCGCGCTGGTTATTTCTGGCCATCCTTATTTAAACATTGTATCAATGCAGTCCAGAAATGCCACAATTGCCAAATTTTTGATCAAAAGATGCATGCTGCACCTGCTCCTCTCCACCCTATAATTTCCGTTGGTCGTTTTGCAAAATGGGATATTGATTTTATTACATGTAACCCTCACTCGGCTGGGGGGCATGCATATATCATCCTTGCGGTAGATTATTTTACCAAGTGGGCCGAGGCGATGCCTACATTTTCAACAGACGACAAAATTTCTGCTATTTTCGTTTTCAATCATATAATTGCTAGGTTTGGTGTTCCTCAAGTGATTATCACTGATCATGGGAGTCATTTCAAAACATCATGATGACTGAGCTAACAGATCAACTTGGCCTGCGTCACGATAGCTCTACTCCATATTACCCACAGGCTAATGGTCTGGTTGAGGCAATCAACAAAGTTTTAGTCACCATGATCCGATGAATCATTGGTATTCATCAGTCGAATTGGCATAACATGTTATTTTTAGCGCTTTGGGCGTATCGAACCTTAGTCAAAAAATCAACAGGTTTCACTCCTTTTCAGCTTGTTTATGGGTTGGAATCTGTGTTACCCATTGAATGTGAAATTTCGTCGTTGCAAATAGCCATAGAATTACTTCCGACCACTTCCGAAGAGGAAAAACGTTTGTTATACTTAGCTCAATTAGATGAGAATCGACGTGATGCTGCATTAGCAATCGAGACTCATGCAAAAAGGATAAAGGCTCAGTATGATCGAAATGTTACACCTCGTAATTTTTCGGAAGGGGACCTAGTTTTATTATACGATCAAGCTAATGATAAGCTAGGGGCTGGAAAATTCGTACCCATGTGGCATGGTTCTTTTGTTGTTAAGCGAAAGCTAGCTAAAGGGGCCTATGAATTAGTAGATTTTGATGGTGTCTCTTTAGGTAAACCCAGAAATGGCCTTTATCTGAAAAGATATTATGCTTAAAGTTTGGTGTGGAGATTCTAGTTAGAATAGATTTCTTTCTAGTTGGTGTGTTTTAGATTAAAAAGTGTGCTTATTTTAGAGAGTGTTTCGTCGTTATTCCTGCTTATCTTGGTTTTACTCTTGATATTGTAGATGTCGGCGTCTTCTCAAACATACATTGGTTTTGCTGATGGTGCCTGTCGTAGTACACAAAATATTTCTTCTGCAGCTTGGGTTATCTATTCACCCTCTGACGAGTTAGTATCTATGCATGGGGTAAGCCTTGGTCAAACAACGAATAACATTGCAGAGTATAGTGCAGTGATTGAATTATTATCTGAATCCATCTCATATGGGATTCAGAGTTTGATTGTAAGGTTAGATTTTGAACTCGTTGTATTACAGCTCAATAGGGTTTATGCCATTAGAAATCCAGTATTATTAAGATTATTTTTTATAGTTCGTCCCTTGGAACGTGAATTTGACTACATTGAATATCAACATATTCCAAGATATTTAAACACATTAGCAGATGCAGTTGCTTCTCAAATTTTAAGTAGACATTTGCAATAACCAAGACAGTAAATTTAAAAGCATTCCATAAACATGTTATACAAGATAGCCAGTAATAGCGATATATCATAACATAGAAGTGTGTCAAAATATACATCGTCTTCAATCATAGGTTGAAAAACACCTTATGATCGGCAAAAATGATAGCTCGAAAATATATAAATGTCATATGAAGTCTACAAAAGCAATCATCCTATCCCTGATGATGATCACGATAAGAAACCACTGCTCGGGCTACTCCACAAAGGAACCTCCTAAAAGGTCCTGGGACCCCAATCACATAGCGCTGAAGCCTAAGAGGAATATCATCTATGCTAGTCTCTGGAATATCTACTGTCAAACGCTCTAGATGACTTTACAATTTGGCCAAGGTCTCTACTAATTGGTCCTGTGGGGCTGGTGCCGTAGCAACTGGGTGTCTTCTCTCATAGGGAGGGAGAGCGGTTGGTCGCCGTGGACCCACATCTGCATTTGAAACTTTTTACTATCAGTTTCTGGACGATTTAAAAACAAAAAATATATAATTTAAAAAAATGTTGAAAACAATTTTACCTGTATCATCCCATTGCTCTCCTAGTGGAAGAGCCATGTCTGGATCACCACGATAATCCATCCCAGCATATGGAAAATCCTGTATCATGAAAAGTTGGTTTCCCAACCAGCGAAAATACTCAGGTGGGAATCAAACAACCTCAGTCCCCTCCTCAGGATGGCAAGCCATGACTGCAACCCAACGCATAATCCTAGGATCTCGAGGAAGTCCAACCTCAATGGTAAGTTGTTGTGGAACCAGCATAGGTACCCTCTCCAGGGCAAAGCTCACAACTAAGTAACCATATCCAAAGTTCTTTAGTTGTCCATTCTTTGAGCTATTCAGTTGGCCTTTCACATTGGCCAACACAGCATCGCACCAGTTGGAGATGGTGCCTTGGAAGTAGTCTACTGCCATGCACATTTGGGAACCGGTAGCTAGATGAAATTTTGCACTCCCGCATAGTCTGGTGACAGTAAATGTGATCACTTTAAGTTCAGGACAGGTGATGGTCTTAACATCTATCCGTTTGTCCACAGTTTGGACATTGCAAAACCTAGTCGGAGACTAGTGACAGACTAGCCACCTGGCCTAGATCCGAATAGAGATAATCCTTCACCTCTCTTCGGCAAACCAGTCAAAAAATAAATGTCCTCTGGCTTGATTTTGAGCCGGTGGCCACCAATGATGAAACACTGGTCCTGTGTGCTCCACTTGTCTACCAGCCATTGTAGAAAGTCTACCTGTGCCCTCATGCCGGGTATGGCCCAAAATTTCAACAGTCCACATGCTCTTAAAGCCTGTATTGAAGGTGGATGGAGTAATGTGGCTTGATCCACATCTTCATGTTCTCTTTCCCGCCAAACAAGCATCTTGTGTATCTGCATTGCAAAATAGGCGATTTAGATTTTGTAATTTCAAAACGTTTGGGTGGAAATAAAAATAAAGAGGGTTTCAAAACAAGTTTCACGGGGTCCGCACCCGCAGTGTTAGGGACAGTGCGTAGGTTCGCACTCGTCCTTAAGAGTAGGTGTGGGACCCCGACTTTTTTCTTTGTACGAAAAAGTCAGGGTTCGCAAGGTACGCATGGTACGCCTGCGCAACCACCACGAGCGATTTTTAACCAAAATTTTCCTTCAAAAATGAATTTTAATGCCCTAAAAACGAAAATGAAATGGATGAAATGCAAGTCAGGGATGATGTGGATTACCTGGAGAGGAGGTTTCTCGATTCCAACGGTCAGATTTTCCGCAATCTTCATAGGAAGTTTTCTTACCGAAAGCTCTTACTTTTTACTCCAAAGCCAAACGGTAAAAATGAACTTGCAAAAGCCCATTTTATAAGATTTTTTGAATAAATGAATTTTTAATTTATTTATTTTTCACTTTAAAAAGGTTACTTTTGGTAAATTTTTATTAATTTTTAAACAGATATGAGTAATGTTTGCAGTTTTTGTGCATAATATTGGGTGTTCGGGGAGAATTGATTATTTTCAACAAAAAACATAGGAGTCCTCTTTAAGCTCTTTTCTGACTCGTAAACTATGAAAAGATTGTCGAGTTTTTATTTTGAGACTTGTTAAAATGGAATTAAAAGGAAGGTCCACTTATAGCTCTTTTCTGACCGTATAAACATGAAAACATTGCCGGACTTTTGTCATTTCAAGTTCGATATTGGTAATAAAATGACGTGTTTTCGATCACTTTTTTACTTTTTCAGATTGAAGGCACTAATTATGAAAAGTACTTCTTGGTCGTAATGATCAAGCGGTTCTCTCAAGTATTATTTTATACTTTTTCGGGCTTGGGAGACACAAATTTACGAAAAAGGACAACCATGGAGTTTTCTTAAGTTTTTCTTCTGACTCCCTAAAATTGAAAAACGCCAAGTTTCTCCTATACTGGACTCGTTAAAATTTAACAGTAAAGGACCTGTTCAATTACAAACAGGAACGGACCACTCCTTTAAGGGTTTGAATCTTAAACTAAGTTGGACTCATCCGAAGGATGAGCTTATAATTAAGCAAATGTTATCCTCCTCAAGCTTGTCAAAAATAAAGAGGTACTTTCCAGAAATGGTGGGGAAAAAGAGAGAAAAATGAACCTGATTGTCATACTTTGTCGTTTGAAAAGCAGTTAACCACTCTTGAACACGACACTTCTTGTTCACTTGGGTTGGGAAATCCTTTCCCTAACAGTTAATCAAACCATATTGAAAGTTTTCAGCTAGTTTTTGGGTATTAGCTTTGGACCATCTGCAGTGTCGTTATGTGTTCAAGAGGTCAGTTCAAATAAACCATTCATTTTCAAAATATCTGTCATCCATTTTGACCATCCCTGAGTTAGTCCTTGCCAAATATATTTCTTCAAACTTGATCTATGATTTTGTGTTGTAGGCTTCCCTACGATAGATCGCTTTCTATCGACTCCAACTCATTATCTAGAAAGATGATCTAGAAATCGTCAGTACCTTAGAATCTGCATGCCTCAATGGCAGGTTTCTCGCCTTTGATGACAGGTTGCATCATTGACCTTCGATTAAAGGATTCTGTGACGTGTTCGACATCGACTCATTCATTCAAATTTCATAAATTGTACTGAGTACCTTGAGGGCCATTGACATTACTGGTGGTTCCTCTCACACTTTCTAATAGTTTACATCATTGACTGGTAATCAAGTGGTTTCTACCATGTTCGACTTCGACACATTCATTCACATGGATAGAATCATACTAGTTCAGGAAGTAGAAATGAAGACCCTGGATCTAGTTTCCACCATCCAGGCTGCGAGGAATTTTGTTATTCATTATACAGTGTACTATTCAAAAACAGATGGCTATGCCCATAATGTGTCTACATATGTCTATACTTGTGATGTATTACAAAATCATTCCTGTATCAGAGCAGTTTAGATAATTTCTAGTCAGTTTTGATCTAAGTATGGGAATGCCTACCTCAGCGATGATATGATCATATATATATATATATTTTCATTGAATGTTTTTACAGGTTCCAACCGAGGTATCCACAGGAAGATCTTTGAAGTCATAAAGCACTTCACTCTTCTTAGATGACAAAAACCATCCTCATCTATTACAGACTTCGCACTTTAGGGGGCAATTTGTTACGCGAAAAATTGTCACCATGACTTTTTGTAATCAATATGAGTCTATCACCACTCATACATACCTCCTTTGCAAGTCTTAAACCTCAGCTCTGCATATCAAGCTTTGAAAATGAGAGAAAGACCTTATAAATATCTAAAACTCTAGTTTCACACTTTCTCTTAGCATTACCTACGATGCTGCACGCACTGGTCATGTCTCCTGTGCACCTGACCGCTCTGTATTTGCATGTATGGGTGCGAACCCCTATAAAAGTTAAAAAGGCGCAAGTTTATTCTTAAAAACTCACTTTGAGTCAATTCTGGAAGCTTCTAGAGGGAATCTTGCGCTGGCAAGT
>APFE030028883.1:152898-171906 GCA_000404065.3 Pinus taeda
GAGGAGCTTATCCCCTTGAAGAAGGACTCTATCCCTTCAATGGTGGACCTGTAACCTCCTTCCCTTGCACTATAAAATAAAGCTTTGGGCTGGTTACTTGGGAGGTTGAAAGCTGAATATTTTTGAGAGTATATGCTACTAGAACTTAGTCTTCCTAATTGAGCTTTTGAGAGGAAAGATCACATACCTTTTGATCTCATTTGGAAAAGAGTGAGGCTTGTCAAAGTAGAGGAGATTCCTGCTTGGACCCTGGGAAGAGCTTGTACAACATCAATGCACCAAGGTTGTAAAGTTCTTCTTTCTCAAAGTTAATACAATCAAGTTTATTTTTTTCAATAAGCTGTGTTTAATGGTTTATTTCATCGACTCCTTGATCACTATGATGAACATGATCTATTATATTAGCTACGCAGGTGTTCTTTGATGCGTGCTTGTTTGTGTTTGCAGGTTATTAAAAGGCAACTCTTTGAAGCTATCGGAGCAAGGCTGCCACAAACTAGCGTTGGACTTAAGGTAGGGTCTAAAACACCTCTTAGTTTTTATTAATGAATCGAAATATGTTTAGATAAAAGTAGATTTGCTTGTCCTGCTTGTTGCTAGATATCAATTGATACTAGGGAGATCGGTCTTGTCCGCAAGAATAATTTATCCACTTAACACAAATGTGGGTGAAGGGTTCTCCGCTTCAATTCATTGTCGACAGTGGTAGCCAAAAGAACCTCATCTTAGCAGAGGTCGTGAAGCGGTTGGGCCTGCTGGCCATACCACACCCGCAATTGTACAACATTGTGTAGCTTCACCAAGGGTGAGATCTCCGAGTTAGCCATCAGTGTCACCTTCCCTAAAGAACCAAGCCCTTCACAGATGAGGTATTGTGTGATGTTGCTCCTCTCGACGTTTGTGATGTATTATTAGGAAAAATATACTTGTGTATGTGACATGATGTATATGACTCTAGACCTCGCTCTGTTATTATTTCTTTGGGTAATACGTTATACAAGATACCAAAGGTAGCCCCACCTACTGCCACCTCTTTGATCTCTGCCAAGAAATGTAGTAAGATCATCTCCCACAACACAAAATTTATTTTGTTTCTGGTTTGCTCTTAAAGTAAGAGGAAGATGATAGCCAACTCCTTGGCTCCCGGGAAGGGTTCCTCCACGCAGCAAAAGCAGGTGTAAATGGTCATGAAAGAATATAGGGACATCTTCTCCTCACCCATAGGAGTACTATTGCATTGTGAGGTCAAGCATTCGTTCAATCTGACTCTCAGAGCACCTCTACCCAATGGGCAGATATATCATCGCTCTTTTGTGGAAAATGCCAAGTACAAGTAGTGACATGATCAACATCGAGAGCCACACAAGTTTCGGGTGGACAACAAAGTCTGGTTGCATTTGCAGAAAAAATGCTTTACAAGAGCCCATCGGAAACTCATACCACTCTGATATGGTCCTTACACAATTACCAAGGATGCAGGAAACAATGCTTTGGAGCACAACATTCCTCCATTCCTTGGCTTGCACCGCCCTCGACCATGCTTCCCACCATTACTGGACACATAAGATATTGCAGAAAATCTCACTAGGGACCAGGTTTAACAAAAATTTACTCATCTCATGGAGGCACTCAACGCAATGGGGACCATTGGTTCATAAGGGGGCAGGAATGATCCAGGTGGATATTGGTGGCCACCCACCTATTCCACTTGGACCCCCAACGCTGTCTCTTTTAGTTTTTCAGTATCCTTAATTGTAGCACATTTTACTATTTTTGGTAGTTTTTTGGGTCCTAAACTTCCGGAGCCGTTTTCAGGCCCTAAACGATGTTTTTAGGGAAAATGTCACATACTACCATGCCTGTTTCTTTTTGGCCTTCTCTTCGAGATCTTCGAAATGAGGTATTATGATAGTGAAAGAGAGATCCTATGCCAAAGTTATGAACCCACGAAATTGATGTACCAATTTACCCAAATGAGGCCCAAAGTTTTGGCACTTCATCTCCTAGGGTTATGTTTTTGGATGTTTAGGGTTTTCCATTGTTTCTCAATAATAAATAGGCCTTTGAGCCTGATTGTAACATAGTTCAAAGACATGTAGCCACCACATCTCTTCTCAGAGATAAGCTACCATTTTCCGAGCTTGTCTTATTTCCATTATGTTTGTAAGCATACTTCAGTATTTTTCTATTAATGAAAGGAAGTGCTATTTCTGCTACATCTCTGTATTTATGGTTATATCTGTAATTTCTTGCGTTCTTGTTTAAATCTGGATCAGTGGTATTAGAGCAGTCTGCTCTTTCTCTGTTTTTCTTTGCATGTCCCTAATGAGGTCAGGATATAAGGAGTTAGGGCTCGATCTAGTTTACCTTTGCAAGATCAGTCTCACAAATCCTGACGGTCTCCCATGGTAGATTAAAAGAAAGATGAGGGGGCAGGAGATCCTATCAAAATCTTGCTCGAAGAAGCCCTCGAGTGACAAAGGAACGCGATGATGGACAACTTTTCCAAGATCCTTCAGCGGCTACCAAAGGGTATCAGAGTATCAGAGTGGTTTCATATTTCTCTGTTTTCTTTGAATGTCCCCAATGAGGTTGCGATATAAGGAGTTAGGGCTTGATTTGGTTGAACCTTTGCAAGAGTAGCCTCGCAAATCTTGACGGCCTCCCATGGCAGATGAAAAGAAAGACGAGGGGGAAGGAGATCCTACCAAAATCTTGCTAGAAAAATCCCTCGAGCGACAAATCAACACGATGATGGGCAAATTTGCCTAGATCCTTCAGCGGCTACCCAGGGGTAGCGCATCGACTTCCAACAGCTACTCTCGGAGTGCCACACCCTTTAAGGTACAAGCTAATTTTGACATTCCCATATTTTAGGGTCAGATAGATGCGAATCCTATAGATAAATGGTTAAATCTACTAGAAGGATATTTTTTTGTTCGTGAGTTTTCCAACCGAGAAAATATCACTTCTTCACTTCTCAAAGCCACCCCCTATGTCAACGATTGGTGGGAAACCTACTACGAGCATAAGGATGAAAGTACAACCTCACTGTTTTCAACCGCACCCACTTGGAATTCATTCCGGGATGCCATAAAGGAGCAGTACTACCTTGTCGGAAGCTATGAGGATAAATACATAAAGTGGACCATGATGTGACAGGGAAGGGACCAAGATGTGCCAGAGTTTACCAATATTTTTCATACCCTACACACAAAGTTGGGTTTCAAGGATTCAGAGCAGCATTTGGTACTCAAATATCACGGCTACCTACATAGGTGCATTCAATACGAGATGGAGTTCCTGGACATCTCCTCGCTTGACACGGCATACCGATATTGTGTCAAGATCGAGCATAAGTTTAAACAAGAGAAGCAAGATTTGGGATCTGGAAATCTGAAGAACAAAGGACAAGGCAGGGTGACCGAAGACAACTCGTCGAATCTACAAGAAAAGAACACCACCACGAAGTCAAAGAAGGACACTGGAAAGTGGTGAGAGTTACATAAGAGCCCCACTCACAACACAAGTGAGTGTGAGACCAAGCAGTTGGTGGTGGCCGAGTTGAAGGCTATAGAATCAGATGCATGTTCCGACCTTGAGTCAGAACCCGACAAGGGGAATGATAAAGGGAAGCAGATTATTGATGCAGAGCCCAACACCACTGTTGCCACCACCAAGATCCAAAAGAGCCGAGTTGAAGGCTTTAGAATCAGATGCATGTTCCGACCTTGAGTGAAGGGTTTGCCGTTTGCCGTTTATATTCATTGTCGACAGTGGCAGGCAAAAGGACCTCATTTCAGTAGAGTTCATGAAGTGGATGGGTCTCCTAACCATACCACACCCGTAGCCATACAACATCGCGTGGCTTCACCAAGGTTGAGATCTCCGAGTCAGCTAGCAGTGTCACCTTCCCTATAGAATTAAGCCCTTCACAGATGAAGTATTGTGTGATTTTGCTTCTCTTGACGTTTGTGATGTATTATTAGGAAAACCATACTTGTGGAAGCGACATGTTGTATATGAGTCTAGACCTCGCTCTGTGATTATTTCTTTGGGTAATACATTATACAGGATGCCATAGGTATCCCCACTACCACCACCTCTTTGATCTCTGCCAAGAAATGTAGTAAGATCATCTCCCAAACTATGAAATTTATTTTCTTTTTAGTTCACTCTCAAAGTAAGGGGAAGATCGTATCCACATCCATGGCCCTCGGGAAGGGTTCCTCCATGCAGCAGAAGCAGGTGGATATATTCATGAAAGAATATAGGGACATCTTCTCCACACCCACAGGGGTATCATTGCACTGTCAGGTCAAGCATTCGTCCAATCTGACTCCTGTAGCACCTCTACCCAACGGGACAATATATCGCCATTCCATTGTGGAAAATGCCAAGTCCACAGTGATATGATCAACATTGCGTGCCACACAAGTTTTAGGTGAGCGACAAAGTCTAATTGCATTTGCAGAAAGAACGCCTTAAAAGAGCCCATCGGAAACGCAACCCACTTTGGTATGGTCCTTACACCATTACCAAGGCTGTGGGAAATAATGATTTGGAGCATAGCATTCCTCCATTCCTTGGCTTGCACTGCCCTCTACCATGCTTCCGACCATTACTAGACACATCATCGATTGCAAAGCATCTCACCAGGGACTAGGTTCAACAAAAATTTCCTCATCTCACGGAGGCACTCAACGCAATGAGGACCATTGATTCATAAGGGGGGAGGAATGATCTAGGTGGATATTGGTGGCCACCCGCCTATTCCACTTGGACCCCCAACACTGTCTCTTTCAGTTTTTATCCTTAATTGTAGTAGAATTTGCTATTTTTGGTAGTTTTTTTGGATCTTGAACTTCCAAAGCCTTTTTGAGTTCATAAACGATGCATTTATGGAAAACAAAGATATCAAATACGCCCTAGCCTTCTCTGGTTTCTTCCTTCTCTTTTAGGTCTTCGAAACAAGGTATTATGATGGCCAAACGAAGATCATATGCCAAAGTTACGACCCCGAGAAGTTGATGTACCAATTCACCCAAACGGGGCCCACAATTTTGGCGCTTCATCTCCTAGGGTTATGTTTTTGGATGTTTAGGGTTTTTCATTGCTTCTCAATAATAATAGGCCTTTGAGCTTCATTGTAACATAGTTTAGAGGCATGTAGCCACCACATATCTTCTCATATATAAGTTACGATCATACTGAGCTAGTCTTATTTCCATTCTGTTTGTAATCATAGTTAATTATTTTTCTATTAATGAAATGAAGTGTTATTTCTGCTGCATCTCTGTATTTTTGGTTATATCTATAATTTGTTGCGTTCCTGTTTAAATCTGGATCAGTGGTATCAGAGCGATCTTCTCTTTCTCTATTTTTCTTTACATGTCCTCAACAAGGTCAGGATATAAGGAGTTAGGGCTCGATCTGGTTCAACCTTTGCAAGATCAACCTTACAATTCCCGACGGCCTCAAATGGCAGATGAAAGGAAAGACGAAGGGGCAGAATATCCTATCAAAATCTTGCTTGAAGAAGTCGTCGAGCTACAAAGGAACGCAATGATGGACAACTTTTCCCAGATCCTTGAGTGGCTACCCAGGGGTGATGCATCGACTTCCAACAACTACTTTGGAAGCATCACACCCTTTAAGGTACAAGTTAATTTTTACATTCCCATATTTGAGGGTCAGATAGATGCGGATGTCATAGATAAATGGTTAAATATGGTAGAAGGATATTTTTCTGTTCTTGACTTTTCCAGCCAGGAAAAGATCACTTTTGCACTTCTCAAATATGCCCCGAACGTTAAGGACTAGTGGGAAACCTACTGCGAGCAGAAGGATGAAAGTACGACCTCATTATTTTCAGCGACACCCACAAGGAATTCATTATGGGAAGCCATCAAGGAGCAGTACTACCCTGTCGGAAGATATGAGGATAAATACACAAAGTGGACCACATTGCGGCAGGGAAGGGACCAAGACATGCCAGATTTTGCCAATATTTTTCATACCCTTAGCAGAAAGTTGAGTATCAAGGATTCAAAGCAGTATTTGATACTCAAATATCGCGGTTGCATACACAGGTACATCCAAGACGAGATGGAGTTACTGGACATCTCCTCGCTTGGCACGACATACCAATACGATGTCAAGATCGAGCATAACTTTAAACAAAATAAGCGAAATTTTGGATCTGCGAATACAGAGAACAAAGGACAAGAACATAGTTACCGATCAAACAAGAAAATGACCTAGTACTCATTTTTTCGACGTAGCAAAAAATCACTTGATTTTGAAAAATGGTGATTCAGAATACATCTTTTTTTTGGAACATATTTTTGCCACTTTAAATTTTTTTTATGTATCAAGTATGAACAATTTTTTTAAATGTTTGTGATTTTCATGTTGATTTTGAAGAGTGTTGATGCAACATCAACACATTTTTTTAGAGGGTTTATTTTTGACACTTTAATTTTTTTATGTATCAAGCGTGAACATTTTTTTTTGTTAGTGATTTTCATCTTGATTTTGAAAAGTTTTGATGACCATAAAGTCTTTTTGTTTAGAAGGCTTAGTTTTTATACTTTAAATTTTCTAATGAATTAAGTGTGGATAATTTTTTTTAAATGTTGGTGATTTTTATGTTAGTAATAAAGCATAAAATTAAAATAAAAAAAAAACATGACAAAAAAAATCAAATACAAAAAAATACATAAAAAGAAAAAAAACAAAAACAAAAAACCTATAAAAATATAAAGAAAAACCAAAATTAACTCATAAAAATAAAAAAATTGAATAAAAAATTAATGGAAAAAAGCCAAAAACAAATTAAAAAATATTAAAAAATGAACAACAAAAATGAAATTATTTCAAAAAAATATACATAAATTAAAGGAAAACAAATTAAGCAAAAGAAAATCTAACCTAACAAGAGGAATGACAAAGCGAAGCAAATTATTGATGCAGAGCCCAGCGCCACTGTTGCCACCACCAAGATCCAGAAGAGTGAGCCTGACGATCCAGAGGAGGGGGAGCGCCTTTTCCACTCACAAATGTGGGTGAAGGGTTTGCCACAGATATTCATTGTCGACAGTGGTAGCCAAAAGAACCTCATTTAACCAGAGGTTGTGAAGTGGCTGGGCCTACTAACCATACCACACCCGCAACAATACAACATCGCATAGCTTCACAAAGGAAAAAATCTCCAAGTCATCCAGAAGTGCCTCCTTCCCTACAGCATCAAGCCCTTCATAGATGAGGTATTGTGTGATGTTGCTCCTCTCAACGTTTATGATGTATTATTAGGACAACCACACTTGCGGAAGAGACATGTTGTATGAGTCTATACCTCGCTCTGTGATTATTTCTTTGAGTAATATATTATATAGAATACCAGAGGTAGCCCCACCTACTGCAACCTCTTTTATCTATGCCAAGAAATGTAGTAAGATCATCTCCAAGACTAGGAAATATATTTTCTTTCTGGTTCTCTCTTAAAGTAAGGGAAAGATTGTAGCCACATCCATGGCCCATGGGAAGGGTTCCTCCACGCAGCAGAAGCAGGTGGATATGGTCATGAAAGAATACAGGAACGTCTTCTCCTCATCCACATGGGTATCGTTGCACTGTCAGGTCAAGCATTTGTTCGATCTGACTCCCGGAGTACCTCTACCCAACGGGCCGATATAACGCCACTCCATTGTTGAAAATTCCAAGTACAAGCAGCGACATGATCAACATCAGGTGACACATAAGTTTCGAGTGGGTGAAAAAGTCTGGTTGCATTTGCAGAAAGAACAGCTGACAAGAGCCCATCAGAAACTCAGACCACTCTGATATGGTCCTTACGCCATTACCATGGTCGTGGGAAACAATGCTTTGGAGCACATCATTCTTCCATTTCTTGGCTTGCACCACCCTCAACCATGTTTCCCACCATTACTGGACACATCAGAGATTGCAAAACATCTCACCAGCGACCAGGTTCAACCAAAATTTCCTCATCTCATGGAGGCACTCAACGCAATGGGGACCATTGCTTCCTAAGGGGGGAGGAATGATCCAGGTGGATATTGGTGGCCACCCGCCTATTCCACTTGGACCCCCAACACTGTCTCTTTTAGTTTTTTGGTATCCTTAATTGTAGCACAATTTACTATTTTTGGTAGTTTTTCGGATCTTGAACTTTCAGAGCCGTTTTGATGCCCTAATCGACGTTTTTAGGGGAAACAAAGAGACTGAAAAAAGTCCCAAACCGACTTCTCAATTGTTTTTCGGCCTTGTCTTTGAGATATTTGAAACGAGGTATTATGATAGCCAAACAAAGATCTTACCCCAAAGTTACGACCCTAGGAAGTTGATGTACCAATTTACCCAAACAGGGCCCACAGTTTTGGCGCTTCATCCCCTAGGGTTAGGTTTTTGGATATTTAGGGTTTTTCGTTGTTTCTCAATAATAAATAGGCCTTTGAGCCTCATTATAACACAGTTCAGAGGCATGTAGCGACCACATCTCTTCTCAGAGATAAGCTGCCATTGTCCGAGCAGGTCTTATTTCCATTCTGTTTGTAAGCATACTTTAGTATCTTTCTATTAATGAAAGGAAGTGTTATTTATGAGGCATCTCTGTAATTATGGTTATATCTATAATTTGTTGCATTATGGTTTAAATCCAAATCAGTGGTATCAGAGTGGTCTCCTCTTTCTCCATTTTTCTTTACATATGCCGAATGAGGTCGAGATATAAGAAGTTAGGGATCGATATGGTTGAACCTTTACATGATTAGCCTTGAAAATCCCGAGGGCCTCCCATGGCATATGAAAAGAAAGACGAGGGGGCTGGAGATCCTATCAAAATATTTCTCCAAGAAGCCTTCGAGCAATAAAGGAACGTGATGATGGACAACTTTGCCCAGATCCTTTAATCGCTACCCCAGGGTGACACATCGACTTTGAGATGCTACTCTGGGAGCACCAAACCCTTTAAGGTACAAGTTAATTTTGACATTCCTATATTCGAGGTTCAAATAGATGTAGATGTCGTAGATAAATGGTTAAATATTCTAGAAGGATATTTTTTTGTTCATGACATTTCCAGCCAGGAAAAGATTAGTTTTGCACTTCTCAAAGCCGCCCCACACATCAAAGACTCGTGGGAAACCTACTGCGAGTAGAAGGATGAAAGTACGGCCTCACTATTTTCAGCTGCACCCACTTGGAATTCATTCTGGGATGTCATCAAGAAGCAGTACTACCCTGTTGGAGGCTATGAGAATAAATACATAAAGTGGACCACGCTGCGGCAGGGAAGGGACCAAGACATGCCAAAGTTTATCAATATTTTTCATACCCTTCGCACAAAGTTGGGTATCAAGGATCAGAGCGACATTTCGTACTCAAATATAGGGCATGCATAGACAGGTACATCTAGGATGAGATGGAGTTCCTAGACATCTCCTCACTTGGCACAACATACCGATATGTTGTCAAGATCGAGCAAAAGTTTAAACAAAAGAAGCGATATTCTGGATCTCTGAATTCGAAGAACAAAATACAAGGTGGGGTGACCAAAGACAACCCGTGAAAGCTACAAGAAAAGAACACCACCACGAAGTCAAAGAAGGATAGAGGAATATGGTGTGAGTTCCATAAGAGCCCCACTCATAACACAAGTGAGTTTCGGACCAAGAAGTCATTGGTGGCCGAGTTGAAGGCTTCAGAATCATATGCATATGTCGACCCTGCGTCAGAACCCGACAAGAGGAATGAAAAAGGGAAGAAGATTATTGATGTGGAGGCCAACACCACTCTTTCCACCACCAAGATCCAGAAGAGTGAGCCCGACGATCAAGAGGAGTGGGAGTGCATTTTCCACTCACAAATGTGGGTGAAGGGTTCGCCGCTGCAATTCATTGTCAATAGTGGCAGCCAAAAGAACCCCATTTCAATAGGGGTCGTGAAGTGGCTAGGCCTACTGACCATAACACACCCGCAACCATACAATATCGAGTGGCTTTCACCAATGGAAGGATCTCTAAGTCAGCGAGCAGTGTCACCTTCCCTACACCATCAAGCCCTTCACAGATGAGGTATTATGTGATGGTTCTCCTCTCGACGTTTGTGATGTATTATTAGGAAAACCATACTTGTGGAAGTGACCTATTGTATATAAGTCTAGACATTGCTCTGTGATTATTTATTTGGGTAATACATCATATAGGATACCAGAGGTAACCCCACCTACCACCACCTCTTTGATCTCCACCAAGAAATGCAGTAAGATCATCTCCTAGACCAGGAAATTTACTTTATTTCTGGTTCGCTCTCAAATTAACGGAAAGATCATAGCCACGTCCATGGCACCCAGGAAGGGTTCCTCAATGCAACAAAAGCAGGTGGATATGGTCATGAAAGAATACAGGGACATCTTCTCCTCACCCAGAGGCATACCGTTTCACTGTCAGGTCAAGCATTATTTCAACCTGACTCCCGGAGCACCTCTAACTAACAAGCTAATATATCATCGCTCCATTGTGGAAAATTCCAAGCACATGTAGTGACATGATCAACATCGAGTGCATCACAAGTTTCAGGTGGGTGACAAAGTCTGATTGCATTTGTAGAAAGAACGCCTTACAAGAGCCCATCAAAAACTCAGACCACTCTGATATGGCCCTTACACCATTACCAAGGTTGTGGGAAACAATGCTTTGGAGCACAACAGTGCTCCATTCCTTGGCTTTCACCGCCTTACCATGCTTCCCACCATCACTAGGCACATCATAGATTGCAAAACATCTCCCTAGCAACCAGCTTTAACAAAAATGTCCTCATCTCATGGAGGCACTCAACGCAATGGGGACCATTAATTCCTAACGGGGGAGGAATGATCCAAGTGGATATTGGTGGCAACCCGCCTATTCCACTTGGACCCCCAACATTGTCTCTTTCATTTTCTTGGTATCCTTAATTGTTGCACAGTTTACTATTTTTGGCAGTTTTTTGGGTCCTGAACTTCCAGAGGTGTTTTGAGGCCATAAACGATGTTTTTAGGGAAAACGAAGAGGCCAAAATCATTTCATAATAGCATACTAATTCACTTTTAACCTTCTCTTCGAGTTATTTGAAACAAGGTATTATGATAGCCAAACAAAGATCATATGCCAAAGTTATGACCCCAGAAGTTGATGTACCAGTTTACCAAAACGGGGTCCACAGTTTTGGCACTTCATCTCCTAGGGTTAGGTTTTTGGATGTTTAGGGTTTTCTATTGTTTCTCAATAATAAATAGCCCTTTGAGCCTCATTGTAACACAGCTCAGAGACATTTGGCCACCAAATCTCTTCTCAGAGATAAGCCACCATTGTTTGAGCTAGTCTTATTTCCATTCTGTTTGTAAGCATACTTTAGTATTTTTCTATTAATGAAAAGAATTGTTATTTTTGTTGCATCTATATACTTATTGTTATATCTCTAATTTTTTGTGTTCTTGTTTAAATCCAGATCAGTGGTGTCAGAGTGGTTTTCTCTTTCTCTGTTTTTCTTTGCATGTCCCCAATAAGGTTGGGATATAGGGGGTTAGGGCTCGATCTGGTTGAACCTTTGCAAGAGCAACCTCGTAAATCCCGACGGGCTCCCATGGTGGATGAAAGGAAAGACTAGGGAGAAGGAGATCCTATCAAAATATTGCTCGAAGAAGCCCTCGAGTGACAAAGGAATGCGATGATGGACAAAATTTCCCAGATCTTTCAGCGGATACCCAGGGGCAATGCATCAACTTCCAATAACTACTCTGGAAGCGCCACACCCTTTAAGGTACAAGTTAATTTTGACATTCCCATACTTGAGGGTCAGATGGATGCAGATGTCGTAGATAAATGGTTAAATCTAGTAGAAGGATATTTTTTTGTTGATGACTTTTCTAGCTGGGAAGATATCACTTTTGCACTTCTTAAAGCCTCCCACCACTTAAAGGACTGGTGGGAAACCTACTGCGAGCAGAAGGTTGAAAGTATGACCTTATTGTTTTCAATCACACCCACATGGAATACATCCAGGATGCCATCAAGGAGCAGTACTACCCTATCCGAAGTTATGAGGATAAATACATAAAGTGGACCATGCTGTGGCAAGGAAGGGACCAAGATGTGTTGGAGTTTAGCAATATTTTTCATACCCTTCACACAAAGTTGAGTATGAAGAATTCAGAGCAGCATTCGGTACTCAAATATAGCGGCTGCCTACACAGGTACATCCAGGACGAGATGGAGTTCCTGGACGTCTCGTCGCTTGGCACGACATACTGATACGCTGTCAAGATTGAGTAGAAGTTTAAACAAAAGAAACGAGATTTTGGATCTATGAATCTGAAGAACAAAGTACAAGGCGGGGTGACCAAAGACTACCCGTCGAAGCTAAAAGAAAAGAACACCACCATGAAGTCAAAGAAGTACACATGAAAGTGGTGTGAGTTCCATAAGAGCCCCACTCACAACACAAGTGAGTGTCGGACCAAGTAGTCGCTGTTGGTCGAGTTGAAGGCTTCAGAATCAGATGCATGTTCGGACCCTAAGTCAAAACCTGACAAGAGGAATGACAAAAGGAAGCAAATTATTGATGCGGAGCCCAGAGCTACTATTGCCACTGTCAAAATCCAAAACAGTGAGCCCGACGATCCAGAGGAGGGGGAGTGCCTTTTCCTCTCACAAATGTGGGTGAAGGGTTCTCCGTTGCAATTCATTGTCGCCAATGGAAGCCAAAATAACCTCATTTTAGTGGAGGTCATGAAGCAGCTCAGCCTACTGACCATACCACACCCGTAGCCATACAACATCCCGTGCCCTCACCAAGGGCGAGATCTCCGAGGCAACCACCAGTGCCACCTTCCCTACATCACCAAGCCCTTCATAGATGAGGTCTTGTGCAATGTTGCTCCTTTCGAAGTTTGTGATGTATTATTAGGACAACCATACTTGTGGAAGAGAAATGATGTATATGAGTCTAGACCTCACTCTATTATTATTTCTTTCGGTAATACATTATGCAAGATACCGGAGGTAGCCCCAACTACCGCCACCTCTTTGATATCTCCCAAGAAATGCAGTACGATCATCTCCTAGAACAAGAAATTTATTTTCTTTCTGGTTCGATATCAAAGTAAGGGGAATATCATAGCCACATCCATCGCCCCTGGGAAGGGTTCCTCCACGCAGTAGAAGCAGGTGGATATGGTCATGAAAGAATACAGGGACATCTTCTCCTCACCCATAGGGGTACCTTTGCACTGCCAGGTCAAGCATTTGTTCAATTTGACTCCTGAAGCACCTCTACCCAATGGGCCGATATATTGTCGCTCCATTGTGTAAAATTCCAAGTACAAGCAGTGACATGATCAACATCGAGTGCCACACAAGTTTCTGGTGGACAAAAAAGTCTGGTTGCATTTGCAGAAAAATGCTTTATAGGAGCCCATCAGAAACTCATACCACTCCGATATGGTCCTTACACCATTACCAAGGTTGTGGGAAACAATTCTTTGGAGCACAACATTCCTCCATTCCTTGTCTTGCACTACCCTTGACCATGCTTCCCACCATTATTGGACACATCAAAGATTGCAAAACATCTCACAGGGACCAGGTTCAACAAAAATTTCCTCATCTCATGGAGACACTCAATGCAATGGGGACCATTGCTTCCTAAGGAGGGAGGAAAGATCTAGGTGGATATTGTTGGCCACCCGCCTATTCCACTTGGACCCCCAACATCTTCTTTCAGTTTTTTGGGTCTTTAACTTCCGGAGCCTTTTTGAGGCCATAAACGACATTTTTAGGGAAAACGGAGAAACCAAAAATGTCCCAACAATGTTTGTTTTTGGCCTTCTCTTTAACATCTTCGAAACGAGGTATTATGATAACCAAAGGAAGATTGTATGGAAAAGTTACGACCTCGGGAAGTTGATGTACCAATTTACCCAAACGGGCCCACAGTTTTGGTGCTTCATCTCCTAGGGTTAGGTTTTGGATGTTTAGGGTTTTCCATTGTTTCTCAATAATAAGAAGCCTTTGAGCCTCATTGTAACACAGTTCAGAGGCATGTAGCCACCACATCTCTTCTCATAAATAAGCTACCATCGCCCGAGCTAGTCTTATTTTCATTCTGTTTGTAAGGATAATCCAATATTTTTCTATTATTGAAAGGAAGTGTTATTTCTGTTGGATCTCTGTATTTATGGTTATATCTATAATTTTTTGTGTTCCTGTTTAAATCTAGATAAATGGTATTAGATCGGTCTTCTCTTTCTCTGTTTTTCTTTGCATGCCCCCAACGAGGTCCAGATATAAGGAGTTAGGGCTCGACCTGGTTGAACCTTTGCATGATCAGCCTCACAAATCTTGACAGCCTCAAATGGCAGATGGAAAGAAATATGAGGGGGTAGGAGATCCTATCAAAATCTTGCTCTAAGAAGCCCTCAAGTGACAAAGGAACGCGATGATGGAAACATTTTCCCAGATCCTTCAGCGGCTACCCAGGGGCGACGCATCGACTTCCAGCAACTACTATGGAAGAGCCACACCCTTTAAGGTACAAGTTAATTTTGACATTCCCATATTTGAGGGTCAGATAGATGTGTATGTCATAAATAAATGGTTAAATATGGTAGAATGATATTTTGCTATTCATGACTTTTCCAGCTGGGAAAATATCACTTTTTCACTTCTCAAAGTCGCCCCCCACGTCAAGGACTAGTGGGAAACCTACTGCGAGCAAAAGGATGAAAGTATGGCCTCACTATTTTTAGCTACACCCACTTAGAATTCATTCTGGAATGCCATCAAGGAGTAGTACTACCATGTCTGAAGCTTGGAATTCATTCCTCTTATCAGGTTCTTACTCAGATCTCCGAGTCAGCTAGCAATGCAACTTTCCCTACAGAATCAATCCCTTCACAGATGAAGTATTGTGTGATTTTTCTTTTCTCGACATTTGTGATGTATTATTAGGAAAACCATACTTGTGGAAGTAACATGCTATATATGAGTCTAGACCTCGCTCTGTTATTATTTCTTTGGGTAATACGTTATACAGGATCCCATAGGTATCCCCACTACCACCACCTCTTTGATCTTTGCCAAGAAATGCAGTAAGATCATCTCCCAGATAAGGAAATTTATTTTCTTTCTAGTTCACTCTCAAAGTAAGGGGAAGATCGTATCCACATCCATGGCCCCTAGGAAGGGTTCCTCCACACAACAGAAGCAGGTGGATATGGTCATGAAAGAATACAGGGACATCTTCTCCACACCCACAGGGGTACCATTGCACTGTTAGGTCAAGCATTTGTTCAATCTGACTCCTGGAGCACCTATACCCAATGGGATGATATATCGCCATTCCATTGTGGAAAATGCCATGTCAACAGTGATATTATCAACATCGAGTGCCACACAAGTTTCAGGTGGGCGATAAAGTCTAGTTGCATTTGCAGAAAGAACACCCTACAAGAACCCATAGGAAACTCAGCCCACTTTGATATGGTCCTTACACCATTACCAAGGTTGTGGGAAATAATGATTTGGAGCACAACATTCTTCCATTCCTTGGCTTGCACTGCCCTCTACCATGCTTCCAACCATTACTGGACACATCAAAGATTGCAAAGCATCTCACCAGGGACTAGGTTCAACAAAAATTTCCTCATCTCACGAAGGCACTCAACACAATGGGGACCATTGCTTCATAAGGGGGGAGGAATGATCCAGGTGAATATTGGTGGCCACCCGCCTATTCCACTTGGACTCCCAACACTGTCTCTTTCAATTATTATCCTTAATTGTAGCACAATTTTCTATTTTTTGCAGTTTTTCGAGTCTTGAACTTCTGAAGCCCTTTCGAGTCCATAAACGACGTTTTTATGGAAAATAGAGATATAAAATACGCCCCTGCCTTCTTTGGTTTCTTCCTTCTCTTTCAGGTCTTTGGAACAAGGTATTATGATAGTCAAACGAAGATCTTATGCCAAAGTTACGACCCTGAGAAGTTGATGTACCAATTTACCCAAACGGGGCCCACAGTTTTGGAGCTTCATCTCCTAGGGTTATGTTTTCGGATGTTTAGGGTTTTCCATTGCTTCTTAATAATAATAGGCCTTTGAGCCTCATTCTAACACAGTTTAGAGGCATGTAGCCACCACATCTCTTCTCATATATAAGCTACGATCATACTGAGCTAGTCTTATTTCCATTCTGTTTGTAAGCATAGTTAATTATTTTTCTAATAATGAAATGAAGTGTTATTTTTGATGCATCTCTGTATTTATGGTTATATCTGTAATTTGTTGCGTTCCTATTTAAATCCGGATCAGTGGTATCAGAGCGATCTTCTCTTTCTTTTTTTTTCTTTACATGCCCTCAATGAGGTCGGGATATAAGGAGTTAGGGCTCAATCTAGTTGAACCTTTGCAAGATCAACCTTACAAATCCCGACGGCCTCAAATGGCAGATGAAAGGAAAGACGAAGGGGCAAGAGATCCTATCAAAATATTGCTCGAAGAAGTCATCGAGCTACAAAGGAACGCGATGATGGACAACTTTTCCCAAATCCTTCAGTGGCTACCCAGGGGTGATGCATCGACTTCCAGCAACTACTTTGGAAGCACCACACCCTTTAAGGTACAAGTTAATTTTGATATTCCCATATTTGAGGGTCAGATAGATGCAGATGTCGTAGATAAATGGTTAAATATGGTAAAAGGATATTTTTCTATTCTTGACTTTTCCAGCGGGGAAAAGATCACTTTTTCACTTCTCAAATATGCCCCCAACGTTAAGGACTGGTGGGAAACCTACTGTGAGCAGAAGGATGAAAGTATGACCTCATTGTTTTCAGCTGCACCCACAAGGAATTCATTCCGGGAAGCCAGCAAGGAGCAGTACTACCCTGTCGGAAGATATGAGGATAAATACATAAAGTGGACCACGTTGCGGCAGGGAAGGGACCAAGACATGCCAGAGTTTGCCAATATTTTTCATACCCTTCACATAAAGTTGAGTATCAAGGATTCAGAGCGGTATTTGATACTCAAATATCGCGGCTACCTACACAGGTACATCCAGGACGAAATGGAGTTACTGGAAATCTCCTTGCTTGGCACCACATACCAATACGATGTCAAGATCAAGCATAAATTTAAACAAAATAATCAAAATTTTGGATCTGCCAATACAGAGAACAATGGACAAGAACATAGTTACCGATCAAACGAGAAAATGACCTAGTACTCATTTTTTTGACGTAGCAAAAAATCACTTGATTTTGAAAAATGGTGATTCAGAATACACATTTTTTTTGGAACATATTTTTGCCACTTTAATTTTTTTTTTTTTTTTTATGTATTAGGTATGAACAATTTTTTTAAATGTTTGTGATTTTCATGTTGATTTTGAAGAGTGTTGATGCAACATCAACACATTTTTTTAGAGGGTTTATTTTTGACACTTTAATTTTTTTATGTATCAAGTGTGAACATTTTTTTTTTGTTAGTGATTTTCATCTTGATTTTGAAAAGTGCTGATGAGCATAGAGTCTTTTTGTTTAGAAGGCCTAGTTTTTACACTTTAAATTTTCTAATGAATTAAATGTGGATAATGTTTTTTAAATGTTGGTGATTTTCATGTTAGTAATAAAGCATAAAACTAAAATAAAAAAAATATGACAAAAAAAATCAAATACAAAAAAATATATAAAAAAAAAAAACAAAAACAAAAACAAAAAACCTATAAAAATGTAAAGAAAAACCATTTTTTTTTTTTTAACCAAAACGGATATTTTATTAATGGGTGGCCAAAGCCATATCAAGAATTACATTTTCTGTTCTTTGCCGAACAATTTCTGCTTTAACAAGATTGACATGCCCTTTTAAGGAATGGCTGCCATATTCGATTCTCTAGAGTTTATACTTATCATGTTCTTTTCAAGATTGCATCCAATATTTGCCAGACTGTCTGCTTCTGAATTCAATTCTCTAAGAATATGAAAAATTTGGACTGAAGGGAATTCCTTCAAGAGTCTATTCACTCTTAATATCTGTTTGTTCAGAACTGGATCATTAAACCTTTTATTTTTTATTAAAGCTTTGATCAGCAATTCTGAGTCTCCACACACTGCGATTTCCTTTGGATTTCCTTTTCTGGCGAGTTGACAAGCTTTTAAGAGACTAAGGACTTCTGCCTGATTGTTGGTTTTTATTCTGAGTCCCCAACCGAAATCCTCTTTACTTCCATTCGGGAGATAAATGACCCCCCCAGCTCCTGACCTGTTTGGATTGCCTTTCGAGGCTCCGTCAAAGAGGATAGTGCATTTTCCTTGAGATTTCCACCACTTCTGGAAGCTTTCTAAATTGTCTCGAATCTGCCAGTTTTCCTTGTGGTTTGGAAGAGTGATTGAAGAAGGACTCATTGTAGGAATGAAATCTCCCAACCATGCTCTTTCTTCATCTCTTAGGGAGTTATCTCTAATATTGGACTATCTCAAAGTCTCTATTAGAAGTTTCTTGGCCTTTTCAGCAACATTTTCTGCTGATATTTCTATTTGATTAAAGATTGTTTCGTTCCGGGAGAGCCACAGTTTCCAGCACACGTATTTTGGAGCTGCTGTCCACACTTTGTACCAGAGGGATCTGGCAACGATGCTATGGGGGTATCTAGCTTTCCAGGACAGGAACATGTCTGTTATTGAACAGTTCACTGGGGGTCTTACATTCAGACCAACCAAGAAGCTAATCCAAGTCTTCTGAGCATACTCACATTCAAGAAAAATGTGAACTGAGGTCTCCAAGGCTTTTTTACAGAACACGCATCGATGAGGACCAGCAATGTTCCTTCTACAAAGGTTGTCGCCAGTTAGAATTTCAAAAGCCAAAATTAACTCGTAAAAAAAAAAAAAAATTGAATAAAAGATTAACAGAAAAAAGCAAAAAACAAATAAAAAAATATTAAAAAA